>JABWTJ010000025.1:0-132463 GCA_016801875.1 Solanum sitiens
CAAGAATCTGTGAGTTTTCCTAATCCTAGTTATGATTCTTATTTATATTATGAATGTTGTTGCAAGTTGGTCCAATTGAGTGGATGCGAGTTAATTATGATGTAATTGCATGAATAAGTATGATTCTACGTGTATCTTTTATTAACCTAATATCCTATGGTGAAATTGATATAGTCTAGGGTTATGACTTAAAAGAGGCAAATTGTGGGTTTTGTGACCTTGTAAGATTGATGAACTTCTTAATGAATTGTCTTACACTAGATCACCTAGACATGAATTGCTTACAAGTAAAGCTTGATGATATGAACCAACTTGATTAGGTTATATGAGGGATCATGGTTGTGTAGTATTGAGATGGAGTCGTATGTATCCTATCGACTATAGTTGATCAAGAATAAGGCATATGATGAGGTTACCTTGAGAACTAGATATATATGATAAACATATCGCCTATGTCGGTTAAGGGTATATTTGCCTACATGACAAGAATAAAATCCATGGCATGACAGAACAAGAACATGGTCCATGACATGACAAGTACAAGAACATCAAAAAAAACATGAGTTGGAAAGCACCCTGAGAATCTTTTGAACTTGTTCGCTTGGGTGAATAGGCTCACCAAGGAATCTTAGTTCGGTGGCTATGAAAGTGAATCTTGTATTCATCTCTTGGATGGTTTCGCCTTCCTTCATACAAAATTATCATATTGAGTCGTGAGCATATCTATCTTAGACCCTTTTACCTTTGTCGTTCCTTCATGGGTTGTTTTGAGACAATCCCATATTTGTTTTGTTGTCTCGCACGCAGAGATTCCATTGTGCTCATCTGGACCAATTCCACATACTAGTAACTTCCGCTTTATAGTTCTTCTCTATATTCTTTTTGTCAGCTTCATATATTGTATTCCCTTCTGGTTTTGGGAATCACCTTGGTGAGTTCTCCATCTACTACATCCTTGGTGGAATGTAAGCTCCGTCAAGGATCACATCCCATAGCTCAGTGTCTTCATCATTGATGTAGTCATACATGTGTGTCTTCCACCATCCATAAAATTATGCGTTGAAACAAGGTGGTTTGGTGGTGGACTGAACTTCTTCCAGGCTCGGTGGAGCAGCTATTTCTTTAGGATCTTTTCTTTTCTTGGTGTTACCCAAATAGAAAAGTCAAGCTCTGATACCATTTGTTGGAATGTATGCGTCCACTATTGCGATAGGACCGGGTCCTTTACACAATTAAGATGAACAAAAGAAAATGCTAAAAATAAATATATCACACACAACTTTACGTGGAAACCTCCTTGCTTAAGGGATTAAAACTACGACCTGTCTCACAGGATTTTCAAACTGCTTTTACTAATATTCACAAGTAAAAGTAAAACACAATTTACAACACACACTAGATTAACCTCCTGATCTCTATTATGAGTAATACACTATCACTCAATGAGCCAAAGTAATGCATGCATTGCCCACGATGCTAACCCAACTGATTAATATAGACTTTTAACGTAAGACACAAAGTTGCCCTCAACTAAGTTCTTACAGTGATTCAACCAAGTTTTGAAACGTTTCTAACACAAGTGAAACGAAACCTACAATGTAAGCACATATACAAGCAATCAAATAACAACTAGTTCAGGAAGCAATTAGCTAGTCTATGAGGTTTGTTTTGTTGAAGCTTGAATATCTCTCTTTGAAATGAATGATTTGTTGTTTGCCAGGTTGAATATATCAACCATAAAGAGTTATTGACCGTTGGACAAAACAACCTCATCCTTTCTGATTAGCGTGGTACATTAACGCCCTTACCAACCTCTGACACGACAACGTTCTAGTTGTATAGCACACAAACCTGGACGAGCATACTCTGCACAGGACCAGGTCCTTGGATTTGTGAGGAGATCATCAAAACATCTGCAAACAGTAAGACTTATAATGAATTAAAAGCTAATTAGAAATCATATTCATAATCGTTGATAATGAAGATGATAATAATATAGATAGTAGCTTATGAAGTGTAATAGTTCGAAAGAGGAACATAGTTAAGGAATGTTGCAAAGCTTAAAAGCTACCAGTCATATCGCTTAAGGCATAGTAATCATATTCTTGTTTCATGCACAAGGTACCTATATTTCATGTCAAATAACTTCATTTAGAGTGTGTCTTATGTTCAAATCTATATCAATGGTGCATTATGAATCTATGCCAACGATTAAGGCACTCAGACCTTGTTAGAGTTTCACATTCAAATGTATCACGTGAATCATATCCATGTTCTTTTCCCTAAAAGTTATGATAACATCTTAGGTAATAGCCCTCCTCTAATTTCTAAATAATAACCTTCCTCTCGTTTCAATGAAAGCTTATAAGTCCAAGGGCTTTTAAGCTTACTCTTAAATATTGCATAAATTTGATCTCAATTTGTACTTGAATTCAAGGGCTTTTGAGCTTGTTCTTGGATATTGTAGTCTTGATCTGGATTTGTATCTTGAACTTGAGGACCTTTGATCTTGAATCTTCTTCTTGATCTCTAGAACTTGTAGAGAAATGCTTAACTATTTGAATTCTTGTAGCTTATAAAGAATCTACAGCGATTAATCCACGAGTTCTCTCTAACTTGTTGAATTTTTTGAATCATGAGAACCCCTATTTATAGTTGTTGAATGAAAGAGTTGTAACGAAGATATGGCTCGTTAGGAAAATTAAATTTAAGTTATATGTCAATATTTGATTGGCCGGAACATGTCACTGGTAGATACATGACACAATTATATTTTCCTTTGATTTGACTATGTATGTTATGTCATTTTAACATGTAGTTTCTTCATTTCACTTGGTATGGAATATCACTTGACATGTGACACTAAATTAGGTCTCTGGAATAAGATGACATATTGGACTTAACAGGACTTATCAATATGATCTCATTATTTGTAGCTCAATTTGAAGGATTAGCCAATGAAATTGAGTTTCAATTTAATCTCTCTCCCTCTCTCATTATATATATATATATATATATATATATATATATATATATATATATATATATATATATATATATATATATATATATATATATATATATATATATATATATATATAATAATCTAGTTATATTGATCCACAATATTTATTGGAATCAATATATTTTGAGTTTAATATAATTCGAATTATTTTATAAATTTTATGTACAATAATTTTTAAATGATCGTGAATATGTTATCTTGTCGTTCACAATAAATAGATTGGGATACAACAATCGAGATTTTATAAAAAGAACAAAGAACAAACTTTGATATTGCAAACCACACATCCTTTTCACAAAGGGGAGGCACAACTACTACATTTTTTGCCCCTCGCTTTATGGATTGGGTTACATTTGTATATGTACTTCAAACAACAAGCAATTATGCTTCAATAACAAACAAATCAAGATATACTATATGAATTTTCATTGTTCATATCATTTTATTTACTCTCGATATCAACGTGATCGTAAAATTCATTCCTTTGATGCCCTTAAATCTTTTAGTTTCCTTTAAAGTTCACAAATAATGTATTTCCTTTACAGAAGAAGATTTTGAGATATAACAAACTCCATTTTAAATAGGCAAGCTAATGTGTGCTTGGTTAACCATCCAATCACTACACTCAATTGATCCATCTGTTGCAGTCAAAAGTGCACTCCTAGGATAGGCATTTAGATGATGCACCCCTCGTTCTCCTAATCATACACAAACAAATTAATTAATTATCAAGTATTTTAATTATTAGTATATCAAACACAACAATCAATTCATATATATATATATATATGTGTGTATATAGTGGGTAGGAATTACTAGGAAAAGTGTATATATGTTAAATTCAATGTCAAGTAGTTGTATTATTTATTAGGCTTTTGATGGCAAACACGTTGTACTAAAATATAGAAATGTAAAGGGTTGACTTCACTTATTTCTTATTTTATATATATATTCCAAATTAAGTTCATGAGCTTTTTAGCCAAATTATATTTAGCATCATTGTCTTTATAAGTAATTAGGAGAGCCTTCTGTGCATAATAGGTACCCAAAAATGAAATAAACCCCCTTTTCCTTATAATCATATTTTAGATAATCATCAGGTAAATTTTGTTATTACACGATAATATTATTGTTATAAAAATATTAAGCAGAATTAGAGTTAATATCATTATATTCAAAATCGTTAAAGTTTTTAACAACATTTATATAAAATGCTGATTACAAATATTTATATATATTTTTTATTGCTCGTAAATATAATATAGCGATAAATATATTATTACCGTTTAAATATTTATCGCAACATCCTTTATTTATTGTAGTGTTATTAGAATAAGGGAATATAGTTTAAAACAATTTCAATTGGGGAATAGAGAATAATAAAGTATCAGTTATAGTGGGTCACAACCTACTCAAACTTATATTACAATTTATACACGTAAGTATATATAATAAAGATAATTAAAGTACCTTGAGTGACTAAAGCCGCAGGTTCATTGACTTGCAGGCCACCATCAACTTCTTCTAAAGAACTCCAATTTGTGAAGGCATTCCTCACCAAATTCTCAATATAAGACTATTAAAAAGACAAAAACATTTTTTTTTTAATAAATGAGTGAAAAAGTTTAAAACATTATAAAATGTGTTATAAAAGTTAAAAATAAAATAATTGAAACTTACCCTTTGAATTCCTCTTAACTCTCTACTATGACAAATTTGTCCATTAATAATTGCTCTAATAACTTGACATATTGGATTGAGGATAAGAATGTAGGTTGGTCCTCTAGCTATGTATGATTTTGTTCCCATCTCACAAGTTTTTGCATGTCTATATGTTACTTCCCACATTTTCTCCGACATTCCATTTCCAAGTATCTGTCAGAAATAAATTTAAAATTTAAATTTAATGAATTCAGCGTTCTAATTTCTTGTATTTGAAATTATTTCGAAACCGTGTTACATAGTTGACAATATACGTACCCTTTTTATTTTATGTGGGTCAATATTAGCCAACTTGAGAAAATCTTGCACTGTCTTTATGCCATGTGAAGTTAGCTTCTTATGAAAAGTTCCATCTTTTCCAATTTTTTCAAGACGCCACACATCATCTCCTAATGCTGGTGGATAATGCTTCTTATACACTACAAAAAAAAACATATATACTTATATGAATTATGATCATAGTACAAAAGAAATAATAATAGATTTCATTAATCTATTGCCTTCAAATTAATTATATATGACTCAATATTACTAAATTATCACGATAAAAATCAATATATATATATATATATATATATATATATATATATACTTGTTAATAAAGTGCACATATAATATACCTAGGGTTAGGTATAGATGTGTTAGTGTTTGACTGAAACATATATCAAGTGACCTATATATATGTGTGAGTAATTAATATATTTTGTATCGATAAGATATAATTAGTGTGAAAAAATGACTTACATTCTCCGCGATGATCTTTAACCATAAAAGAATCAGTCATAGCTTCCATTATTCGTATTGAATTTTGACCATTTCCTATGTGAACCACTTTTGCACCGACACGAAATCTCCGGCTTCGAATCCAACTAGAATTATCAGTAAATTCAAGATCACCTACAGAAGCAACACCATCTCTCATAGTAATATTAAGTTCACCAGTAACCAGAGGTCTTTTTCCTGCCCTTTCTTTAACTATATTCTTATTGAACTCTTCGTGTGTCCAATTTTCTCCACTAGGAAAGTCTCCATCTAGCACCACGATCTCGATTTTAATCGGGGTAGCTAAGGTGGTCGGAACTAAGCAATCACCAGTCGCGTCTACAAGTAGAAGCTGGAGAGGGTATTGACCATTTGAATCCATAATTTTGCTATTGGTGAAAATTGGTAGTGAGAGTTTTTTGTTGAATATTAAACGTAGGTTTGATGGTTCAAGTGCTTTAATTCTTAATGAAGGTGATCTTCCTATTGATCTAGAACATCTTCTTAGTCCACTTTCAACCTCTTCATGTACCTATACATAATTTCAAGAAAGAAATTTAAATAAGTATCGATAAGAGGGGTTTCTCGTATGATCATGTTAAATTATACGCCCTTCACCAAAAAAAATATTATATTTTGTATATAGGTCAAAAAATTAAATATTGAAATATATATACCACTTTTCGGAGCATGGGTTCCAAGGCTGAACAAAAGTTATCTAAGAAATTCACCATCACCACTTCTTTAATCACACTACAAACAAAGAACAAAAAGTTAATTAGAAGATGATACATAAACTAATCTTGAAATATTATATATAAAAAGTAATTAATTAATAACGACATACGATGCAAAAGAAGGTGTTTTTCTTAGACGTTTGTAATTTGGTTGATTGGAGTCAGGATCAACAAAGTCATCAAAGAATCGTTTGGTTGCCATTGGTATTATATGTGTGAAAAAGTTAGATGAAATTCAAAGAAATTTAAGAGGAAATGATATAAGGAAAAGAGGAGGGTTAGAGGGTTTATATAGGATATAACATAAGGTGTTATGGTCTTATCTCAAATGGAGAAAATAAAGAGTTAAAATTATAAAGTAAAGTTTATATTATTTCCAAATATTAGAAAAATAGGTAAAGGAAGTTTCGTGGAATGATGAAAGAAAGAGCAAGGCAATAGAGAAGAATACAATTTCTAAGTGATCTAAGAAAGTGTGATGTAACGACTTTGACGTCAAGGCCTATAAGTCAACCTCCCATCCCCAAAATAAATCAAAGAAGCAAGACAAGCAAACTAGTATAGACTATTAAAATACTTGGAATTTTCTTATATCTAAAAAGTAATAATAATAATACTTAGTGTTATACATGTATTAATAATGTAAGAATTAATTGTAAATGAATCTATACATTATTATTTTGTTAAGATATTAGTTATACATCATGTATTAGTTATTTCATCTTTTACCCTATATAAAATGATACTTCCTCCGTTTAAGAAAAGAGAGACCTATTTTGACATGACACGGAGTTTAACAAAATAAAGAAGATATTTCAATCTTGTGATCCTATATTAATTAAAGTTATGTCAAATGCATTAGTATCAAATGCCTTTAATTAAATTTTAACGTCTAAAACATATCACATGAAAAGTTGAAAATAAAGTATTGTCAAAAAAGGAAAAGGATTATTATTCTTTAAATAGACTATAAAAAAATATGTAATTCTTTTTTGAATGAAGGGAATAGATTGATTCTCTCCTAACTTAACATGTATTAGTTATGCGCCTCTAAGTTGTCAACAAAATGTCCTATTAGTTTTATTGATGAATAATTATTTTCTATTTACCGGTCAAACGTCGTATAAGTTATACAAAAATTAATAAAATATTTTATACTATATTCAGTTATCAAATGGAATTTGTGTTTGTATAAAACGAAAAGAGAGAAAGACAAAAGAGAACTGGTATAGAAAAATCTGTATTTGTATAATTATAAGTGTGTAGGACGAAAATATATGTATTTGTATATATAGGTTTCTCTCGCTTTATACAAACACAATATATACATTTGTGTTTGTATAAAAGTGAGAAAGGCCATGAGGAGTGGCGAGCGAGATTTCTAGGGAGAGAGCCGAATGACAAGTGTTTGCTACGGATTAGAATTAAATGAAGCTGTGATTATAACATTTAATTTGAAATAATGATTTGATGTATTATGTCATTTTCCTTTTTTTAGTAGGATATATACTCACTTAAAACTTAAAAGGCCCATTTTCTTAAAGGAAAAATTACGTGGTTAAATAAATTTATAGTACTTAATTACTCATCGTAACTATAGTTTGCTATAATTACCACTCTCGACTAACATTATACAATAATTATGTGGGCTGACTTGAGTTTGTATAATTAGTCACGTTTGTATATGTATAATTTGTCACATTTGTATAATTCACAGCTAATAGTTCTTTGTTTGATTTATTTTTGTATACAATTGTTTGTATTTGTATATGATGATTATTTCCTTTGGTTTTTAAGTGTTGTCATCATATACATTCAACCTTTTTGTGTATAACTTTTTAAAGTTTGTATAAACGTGCATTTTTTGGATTTTGTATAATATGATTTATATAATGTAATTTGTATAATTGTTCAAAATGCATATATTTATGTTTGTATCAATTTCTTATTTCGAATCTTATTACATTTGTATAATTTCAGACTTTATAGTACTCAATTATACAAAACACGTGAATTATGCAAACTTACCTCTGAATTATACAAACAAGATGCGAATTATACAAATTATTGTCCTCTCTCGCTCGCCTCTCTCCTCCCTCTCCAAGTCCTGCTCTCCTCTCTCCTCCCTCTCTCTCAATCTTGATCGACTCTCTCCTCCCTCTCCCAAGCAAGATGTATAAGATACAATTATCTAACTGATGTGCATATACAATTCACCTCTCTCCCACTCTTTGCCATCTCTCGCCCGCTTCTCTCATCTCTCTCCTACTCCCGCTCGCCTCTCTCCTCCCTATATCATGTAGCTACGAATTGTAATTATCAAATTATAGCTATGAAGCGTAATTAAGGTATTTTTGAGTGGCTACCTGTGAAAGTTCTTCTTTCTTAAAACCTCAAAATAAAAAGACCATCCAAAATAAATTACTCCCTCCGTTTAAAAAAGAATGACCTAGTTTGATTTAGAACGGAGTTTAAAAAAAGAAAGAAGACTTTTTAATCTTGTGGTTCTAAATTAAAGTTATATCACATGTATCAAAATGCCTTTTAATCTTGTGGTCTTACATGCCACGTGAAAAGTTAAAGTTAAAGTATTGCCAAAAAAGGAAATGAGTCATTCTTTTTTAAACAAACTAAAGAGGAAATATGATCATTCTTTTTTAAACGGAGAGAATATTAATTTTATAGTCTCTTTAATTATACTTATAAAAATAACTTATTTTAAAAAGCTGTTTTAAAAATGGGGAAATTAGACAAAAATATTTATAATTGAGTCAATTTTTTTATACGAAATAATCCAATTATAATTAATTACATAAAATAGTTATATTCGATCACTTTTAATTTCAAATGCATCGTTTTTTCGTTCTTCAAGCCATTAATGATTTCTTCCTAACTCGCAGCTTCTTCCTTCCTTCCTCTTCTTCCTTCAATGTTGCTTTCCTTCTTCCTTCCTTCCTCTTCTTCTTATTCAAACTTTGTCCAAATCTTGACTTTAAAAATCAACATACCACAATAAATATAAATTATTTTGAGTTGACAATATATCAAAAGATTCGAAATATTGAGAAAAGCTTATATATCCACATTTGAGACTGTTTAGAGGAGATTTAAATTAGTTGGAATTGAAGAATAAAAATATCGGTCTTCAATGTATATTTCATTGTATCAACAATGTGTGTGTACATAGTTATGTATTATCTATACATAATTATACACTATTTATACAATATCGATAGATTAGGTATACATATTGATATATCACATTTACATATATGGTCATTTTGTTGAAAATAAGTTTTATTGTGTGTACTTCTTGTTAAAATTATAAAAGCAATTTAAAAAGATTATAGATACTTACTCTTCTTTTTACACCATAACTAACAAAAATTTTGTACTACTTTCCCTAATTGGAACAAAATAAACCTCAATCCTCATAATGGACCTACTACAATTATTATTATTATTAACAAATTAAGACAATATAGTACTCCCTTCGTCCACAATTGTTTGTCAGGTATACTAAAAATAGATGTCCAAGATTAATTGTCAATTTAAATAATCAAGAAATAATTAATTACTTTTTTCCAAATTTGCACTTAATTATAGTGTAGTTCAATTAGAAAGTTAGGTAGACTTTTGATATTCTTGATAGGGTTATATTAGTCAAATTACACATTGTATTAAATTTTTCTTGAAGGATGTGCATGATCTTAACATGACAAACAATTATGGACGGAGGAAATACTTTAATAGCCTCTGAATTTGTTATCAACCCCCTCCCCCACTACTAAAAAAAGAACACACAACCACATGTTGTAACTAACACAAAGTAAACTTCTTATACATGACTTGAAGGCCCACACCCCAACCAGCTAGAGTCCACAGTGTTATCTTTCTTGATTGGACAAAGTGATCATTTTAGTGCATAGTTTGGATGTGCATCAGTTGATTCGATTTGATTTATATATTATTTATTTGATTTATCGCCTTTGATTTTTAAATATACTAACCCACTAGCAAACAAATAAGTAATTCTTTATCGGTTTTTGATTTATCCATTTTTTATCATTATCGGTTCGGTTTTCGGTTTACCAATAAGAAAATGTCCGTAAAATATTATATGCCTTTTCACTTCTCTAAAAACTTTGATATAGTGAAACAAGAAAGTTAATGAGAACTTGCATCAATAAGATAAAATATAGTACTACGGCTATAATTACATGTTACCACCAAAACATAGTATGAAATTTCTTATGTTAATCAAATTATGGAGGAAAAAACTTACCCGCACCAGGTATTTACATCAAAATTCATTATTATGTGATTTAATGAAGTAAACACATGTTAATTAATTAAGATTGAGTAAAATGAACTGTAAATTTAAACACGTGGCGCGCATGTATTAGATTGGTGTAAACACTCGGTGCGGATAAGTTTTACATTTTTTTCGGTTCAACTTATTGGTCGGTTCAATTTTTACACACCCCAAGTGCATAGAGATTTGAAAGAGGACAAAAGTACGTCCCCATCCTCTCTCGTCTGAATCGTTTGATGGATGATTAGAGTTATACATGTATTAGTAATGTAGAGATTAATTATCGATAAATCAATGTGTAACAATCAAAAAAAAATGATGAATAGGATCAAGACTTATGGTGTCAAGATTTAAGTGATTAATAAAAAAGGAAAATCAGATTTTTCTTTATTTATTTTTAGTTAATTAAAATCCTAACTTTTTGACTAAGTCTTAAATTTAGTCTCCTAATCCTAAGACAACTCTCTCCCTCACGTTTCTCAACTCTCTCACGTTCTCAATCCCTTTCACGTTGGTTCTTCCAAAATAACAACAAAAATCAGAAATACATCAAGAGTTCTTCACACTTGAAGAACTCACAAGAATTTTTTTTAGTAAAAGATAAAGTAATCAAAACGTCAAGGCTAGGAGAAGTTCATAGAGTAGGGGTAATTTGAATTGAATTGATCGTGGTTTGGAGGAGTTTCCTTGTAGCAGCTTCAAGCTTGAACAACGTAAAAAGGTATGAGTTTCTCTCATGGAATTCTTTCTCCAAGAGTACTTTGTTTCGAATGTTCTTAAACTCTTGAAACTAAGGTTGTTCTCCTTCGTATGTCCTTGTCCTTAGCTCCTAAACGAATTTGTAGGATGGGTATGTTGTGCTGTTAGAATTAGGCATGATTTACATGTTTATGTTAAATGCGAACGTGTTTATGTGAAGAGGTTACGAAAACTATATTCAAAATACGATTAATAGTTAATGTTGTATGTGCATTGTGGGCAGTGGTTGTAGCCACTGTTTTGGCCTCGAAAATTCGTGGATTTTGGTGTAGTTTATGCGTATAATGTGATGTTTATTATAATGAAATATGTATGGTTGATAACACCCTTTTAGCTAGGTAAACGTACGAAAGATGTGACAAAAAAAATGGGTGAAAGACAACAAAAAATTTTCCAAAAATCTGGAAAATTTTCACTTTTTAAAGAAGTGAGGCCACCAGGTTTCGAACCTGTGACCTCCTTCTCTAGTGCTGCACTTCGCGAGAAAAAAGAAAAAAAAATGGGGGCTGGGGGAATCGAACTCGCGACCAGCCCCTGTCGTCGCAAGAAGAGAAGCGGAAAAAATATGGGGGGAGCGGGGGATCGAACTCGTGACCGCTTGGTCACTGGAGTTCACGAAAAAATAAAAGAAAATAAGGGGGGAGCGGGGGATCGAACTCGTGACCGCTTGGTCACTGGAGTTCGCGAAAAAAATGAAAGAAAATAAGGGGGGAGCGGGGGATCGAACTCGTGACCCTTGGGTCCCTGAGTTTCGCGAAAAGGAAGAGAAAATTAAAGGGGAGGCGTGGGATTCGAACCCACGACCTCCCAGTGCGCGCAAGAGAGAAGGAGAAAACAGGAAAAAAAATAAAAATAAAAGGGGGCTGTGGGGGTTCGAACCCACCACCTCACAGTCCCCCCTTCAGCGAATTTAACAAAAAATAAGGGGGTTGTGGGGGTTCGAACCCACAACCTCCCCATTGTAGAGAAAAATTTTTAAAAATTTAAAAACTTAAAGAGGTTGTGGGGGCTTGAACCCTCAACCCTTTGATTAATTAAGAGGGAAATTAAACTAGAAAATTTATCCTTTGCTACAAATGTTGAGATTTAATTTAAAGTTTAATGTTATGAATATTAGAAATGAAATTAATAAAAAAATATAAATGATATCCAAGTGATTCAAGATTTGGGTTTCCTTGCCCAAAATTCCGTATTGATGCATAAGTCATACGTGAGTAAATTATCCAAAAATAATGCCATCTACTTAGATCAAAAAAAAAATAATTAAGATCTTGGCATAAATACAAGATACATAAGTATTGTACTACATAATTTTAGGAAAGTAAGAATCACTTAACGAATTATGAATGAAGCCCATGGCTTGTATGTATAGACACATAAGTCTAACATACGTTCAAAAGTAAGTGAACCTAAGATGTATGTAATGAAATGACGAACCCAAGAAGGGTTAAGTATGAGTGTAAAATACACTAAAAGGCCAAGTGCATTGGCATATGATGAAATGAACATTCACGTAATACGAGGTGAGTAACTATGAAAAGTAAGGTGCTAATAATGAAGAATGTGGTGACAACATGATGTGAGGCTAATGTAAATGATGAGAGTAATCTCAAATGAGTCTAAGTAAACGTTATTAAAGCGGACTCACCTATGAGAGTGTAGGATAATGAAGAGACCAGTCTCTATGAACACTCTAATGAAAGTATTGAGCTTAACACACTTAATACTAATTATGAGATGAGAAATCATCTAATGAGCTATAATGTCCTTATACTAGAAGCCAACTTCCATGACGTATGAGATGAATGAAATGGAACTTTATACTGAGCACCGATAGACTAGCTATGAGCGCTGATGCCTTCTTTCGGGAAGGGCGAAGGTTCACGTAACTCTCATGAGATGAGACTGTCCGGCCTGCCGGGTATGGGTCTCCATATATCTCCTAGTCTTTGAACCTATACTGCCAACATAGGGATCTGGCGGGGTTAAATTCCCATGTACGCTAGCATGTTATTGGGTCACTTTGGCCGGTGATTCCACCTCTTTTCGGTGTGGGGGAGACACTGGATTTCATGATGCTCACATGATCTATGTCGGTTAAAGTTAAAGTTCCCAATGAATGAATGAGGCCAGCCTCAAATGAAGCACATAAAGAATTGAATGATACCGAAGGTGTTAGGGTAGGATAATCAAGAGGTGAGCTAGACTCAGGTAATAACATTAGGTTATTCCTGATCATTGCACAGCAAACCCGATGAAAGTCTTAAACTACACCCTAGGTAAAGCTGGTGTTCTCACCGGCCTATGAATGAAATGCAATGAAGTATGTATGAATGAATGAAGCAGACTCAGTGTTTGCTAATGAAGACTCCCTAGTTGAGGTCCCATATGTTGAGCCCTCATTTTGGAAAGTCTTAATGTTAAGTCCATGATTCCAAGGTATCATGGCATATGAATGAATGATACGAACGAAGCTATGTGTTATGTGTTATGTGCTATGATATGTGTTGTGTGCAATACGATATTGAATATGATGCATGTTACCCTCATGGCATGACCTTCCTAATCTCAAATTGGCAAGTCCACTGACTTGACTTCCAAAAATCATGTTGTTAGGAAAGAGCTATTCTTTCTCATGCATGTCCGTGGTGTGTGCTTGCATATACCCGTACTTAGTACAAGTGTATACTAACCCTATACATCTATACTATTTTAGGTGCAGGTACAGGTGGTCGATAGAGTTGCAGGATCATCGTTGCAGCTATCCGGACGTCAGCATTCATACGGAGTTTGGTAGGTCCTCATGCTTCGAGGATACTACTGTTTTATATTCTAGCGTAGCTTTAGAGTTGAGCTAGTGGAACATGTTCCACTAGCGTTTCTTTCCTGCTCTTTATTCAGATTTTGTATTTGGGCCATTTTGGCAATTATACAATTAAGACTTATGAACTATTTCTTTCAGTTGTTTATCTCTTTAATGTTAGATGGTTGATGATGAACGATTATAAAATTTTAAGAATGTTTGGCAAGCATGTTTAAAGAACAAAAAGTTTCAAATTTTCCGCTAAAATTAACCTATGTAAAGTAAGTATGACGTAAGTAGGCTTGTTTGCGACCTCTGAGAGGTCAACGACGCCGGTCTCGTCTGGGGTCTAGATTCCAGTCGTGACAAAGTTGGTATCAGAGCACTAGGTTAAATTCCGAGAATAATGAGTTCACATCAGCCACACTGAGTAGTTTCTAAGTCATGGTAGTGAAGTGCACCACTATCCTGAATTAGAGACTGCATGATGCGTAGGAAATTTCCCTTCTTCTGATCTTATCGTGCTTTTCTGAATGTCTGATTTCTTGGTGTTATGAGCATATCTAACATCAATCTTTGTTGTTTTCAGAGAATGGACCCTAGGAGGGCTATTGATCAGAGGAGAGGAAGAGAAGCTACTAGGGGCAACCGAGTTCGACCCCAGGCTCCAGCTGCAGGAGGGGCTGTGCCAGTTAATCCAGCTGGGTTGACTGAAGCTCAGGTAAGGGCATCTCTGGCCCAGATGGCACAGGCCATTGCTATGCAGGCCCAGGCCATGACTGCCCAGGTCAATCGGCAGAATGTTTAGAGGGAGAACCCACCGGTTCGTAGCATGGCTGACAGGCTGAGGGATTTCACGAGGAATTCTCCTATTTTCACAGGGTCTAGGACTGCAGAGGATCCCCAGGAGTTTGTGGATGAGGTGCATAAGATCCTGGTGGCTATGGGGGCCACTGACATTGAGAAGGCTGAGCTGGCTTCCTATCAGCTCAAGGATGTTGCACAGACTTAGTGCAAGATGTGGCAAGATAGTCGCGTCTTAGGTGGAGTGCCAGTCACATGGGAGCTGTTTAAGATAGCATTTCTGGAGAGATTCTTCCC
Source organism: Solanum sitiens (assembly GCA_016801875.1). Classification (NCBI taxonomy): domain Eukaryota; kingdom Viridiplantae; phylum Streptophyta; class Magnoliopsida; order Solanales; family Solanaceae; genus Solanum; species Solanum sitiens. The sequence goes on from JABWTJ010000025.1 coordinate 15,225, forward strand.
CAGGGAGATGAGGGAGGCCAAGGTTGAGGAATTCATCAACCTTAAACAAGGATCTATGACAGTCAGAGAGTATTCCCTGAAGTTTGTTAAGCTGTCAAGGTATGTTATCTTCCCTAGTATTACATAGCAAGAATGAGGAGAATACTGAACTTTGTTGAAATCATCCAGGTATGCTACTTCCCTGATTGCTAACAACAGGGATGAGATGAGCAGGTTTCTCACAGGAATCAATGGGGACCTGGAGGAGGAGTGTCGATCTGCGATGCTCCATGATAATATGGATCTTTCTAGGTTGATGGTGCATGTCCAGCAGGTAGAGGACAGCCGCAGAAAGAGAGGTGTTCGTGATGCTAGGAGGCCTAGGCCTCAAGATCAGGCAGGACCCAGTCATGGAGGCCACAGGAACAACTTTGGAGTCTGTGAGCAGCCAAGGTTCAAAAGGGGGCAGCAGAGTTCTGGGAATTTTAATCCTCAGAGAGGTGCTACAACTACAGGAGGCAGACCTAAGCCCAAGAGGGGCAATGGAGGTGAGATGCAGCGTCCTAAGAAGAATTGTGCTAAGTGTGGCCGAGCTCACAGTGGAGAGTGCAGACAGGGCACTAATGCCTGCTTCGGTTGTGGTAAGAGTGGACACATGGTTAGAGACTGTCCACAGAACAGAGGTTAGGCTGGAGGTAATGCTCAGCCTAGGCCTAATCCACAGGGTGCAGCAGCAGCCGAGCCTCCTAAGAGGAACCGGTTCTATGCCCTGAAGGGCAGGGAGGAGCAGGAGAAGTCCGCTGATGTGGTCACAGGTATGCTGCAAGTGTTCTCAACTTCTGTTTATGCTTTACTTGATCCAGGGTCTACACTTTCCTTTTTAACCTCTCTGCTTGCTCTTACTTTTGAGATATTGCCTGAAGTTCTACATGATCCTATAGTGGTTAGTACACCTTTAGGAGAGAATGTAAGAACTGATAGAGTATACAAGGATTGCCCAATAGTTCTGAGTGGTAAAACTATGTGTGCAAACCTGGTTGAGTTACCCATGCATGATTTTGATGTTATTCTTGGCATGGATTGGCTTCACAGTTGTTATACTTGCTTGGACTGTCGTAGTAGAGTGGTGAGATTTCGCTTTCCTAATGAAGAAGAGTTAGTCTGGGAGGGGTACAATTCGAGTCGTCCTAACCCCTTGATTTCTAACCTTAAGGCCAATAAAATGATGTCCAAGGGGTTATTGTGTCATCTTGTGAGTGTTAATGATTTAGATCATGACATTCCTTCCATAGACTCAGTACCTGTAGTGAATGAGTTCTTAGATGTGTTTCCTGATGATTTACCTGGAGTCCCTCCCCTTCGAGAGATTGACTTTGGTATCGATTTAGAACCCGATACTAAACCAATCTCAATTCCTCCTTACAGAATGGCTCCAGCTGAACTCAAAGAGTTGAAACTGCAGTTAAAAGATCTCACTGACAAGGGTTTCATTCAGCCGAGCATATCCCCTTGGGGCACTCCAGTGTTGTTTGTAAAGAAGAAAGATGGAACCCTTAGAATGTGTATCGATTATCGGCAGCTCAACAAAGTCGCTATAAAGAATAAGTATCCACTCCCCAGAATAGATGATTTGTTCGATCAACTCCAAGGGTCTAGTTTCTTCTCTAAAATTGATCTTCGTTCAGGGTATCATCAACTTAGGGTTAGGGATGGAGATATCCCAAAGACAGCCTTTCGTACCCGCTATGGTCACTATGAGTTTTTAGTCATGTCATTTGGTCTCACGAATGCACCTACTGCATTTATGGATCTCATGAACAGGGTCTTCCGTGAATACCTTGACTCTTTCGTCATAGTATTCATTGATGACATTCTCATCTACTCTAAGACCAAGGAAGAGCATGAACAGCATTTGAGACTAACCTTGTAGATACTTAGACAACATCAGTTATATGCCAAATTCAGCAAATGTGAATTCTGGCTGAGATCAGTGACCTTCCTGGGTCATGTTGTGTCCGATCAGGGCGTGGAGGTGGATCCCAGGAAGACTGAGGCTGTGAAGAACTGGCCAAATCATCTTACTCCCACTGACATCTGTAGCTTTTTGGGATTGGCTGGTTACTACCGCAGGTTTGTGGAGGGCTTTTCTTCCATTGCTGCCCCATTGACAGCTTTGACTAAGAAGAAAGCCAAGTTTGAATGGACGGAGACTTGTGAGAAGAGTTTCCAGGAGCTCAAGGACAGACTCACGTCAGCCCCGGTGCTTACTTTGCCTAAGTGTGGTGAGAATTACACTGTTTATTGTGATGCATCTAGGGTTGGTTTGGGTTGTGTTCTTATGCAGGTTGGTAAGGTGATAGCCTATGCATCCAGATAGCTCAAGGTTCATGAGAAGAATTATCCCACACATGACCTGGAGTTGGCAGCTGTGGTGTTTGAACTGAAGCTGTGGAGGCATTATCTGTATGGAGTGCATGTAGATGTGTTCACAGACCATAAGAGCCTCCAGTACGTGTTCACACAGAGGGAGTTGAATCTACGTCAGCGGAGATGGTTGGAGCTGTTGAAGGATTATGACATGAATGTGCACTACCATCCAGGTAAGGCTAATGTTGTAGCTGATGCTTTGAGCAGGATGAGAATGGGAAGTACAGCTCACGTTGAGGATGAGAAGAAGGAGCTGGTGAAAGATGTACACAGACTAGCCAGACTGGGTGTGCGTTTGGTTGACTCCACTAGTGGGGATGTTTCAGTTCATCCTAGTTCTGAATCATCCTTGGTAGTTGAAGTCAAGCAGGGTCAGCATCTAGATCCTGTGTTGATGGAGCTGAAGGACTCAGTGCTGATGAAGATGAATGAGTCTTTCGCTTTGGGAGCTGATGGCATACTTAGATATCAGGATAGGCTGTGTGTGCCAGATGTGGATGATTTGCAGACCAGAATCGTTTCATAGGCCCATGGTTCCAGATATTCTATACATCCAGGTTCCACCAAGATGTATCATGATCTTAAGCAGATTTATTGGTGGGATGGCATGAAGAAGGACATTGCAGAATATGTGGCCAAGTGTCCTAATTGTCAGCAGGTTAAGGTAGAGCATCTTAAACCTGGTGGTCTGACTCAGATTATTGAGGTTCCGACTTGGAAATGGGAGGCCATTAATATGGACTTCGTGGTTGGGCTTCCGAGGACTAGGAGGCAGCATGACTCTATATGGGTTATTGTGGACAGATTGACTAAGTCTGCCCACTTTACCCCTGTGAAGTCTACTTACAGAGCCGAGGATTATGCGAGACTCTACATTGATGAGATTGTGAGCTGGCATGGGATTCCCTTGTCTATTATTTCAGACAGAGGAGCTCAGTTTACTTCTCATTTCTGGAGATCTTTCCAGAAGAGCTTGGGCACGCAGGTGAAGCTTAGCACTGCCTTTCACCCTCAGACAGATGGGCAGGCCGAGCGCACCATACAGACATTGGAGGATATGTTGAGAGCGTGTGTGATTGACTTTAGAGGTAACTGGGATGACCATCTGCCTTTGATAGAGTTCTCGTATAATAATAGTTATAACTAAAGCATTAAGATGGCACCGTTTGAGGCACTGTATGGTAGGAGGTATAGATCTCCAGTTGGATGGTTCGAAGTTGGAGAGTCATCCATTTTGGGTCCGAAGATTATTCAGGAGGCCTTAGAGAAGGTCAGAATGATTAGGGACAGGTTGACTACTGCTTACAGTCGGCATAAATCCTATGCTGATAACAGAAAACGGCCCTTAGAGTTTGATGTTGGTGACCAGGTTTACTTGAAAATATCGCCTATGAAAGGGGTAATGAGATTTGGTAGAAAAGGGAAGCTGAGTCCGAGGTATGTTAGGCCATATGAGATCTACAGCGTGTGGGTGAGGTGGCCTATGAGTTAGCATTGCCTGCAGAGCTAGCTTCTGTTCATCCAGTCTTTCATGTCTCTATGTTGAAGAAGTGCTTAGGTGATCCAGCATAAATTTTACCTGTTGAAGGTTTGGGAGTTGGTGAGGACTTGTCTTATGAGGAGGTACCTGTTGAGATCTTAGACAGACAGGTCAAGCGGCTGAGGAACAAGGAAATTGCCACAGTGAAAGTATTGTGGAGAAATCATCTTGTTGAGGGTGCTACGTGGGAGGCTGAGGCCGACATGAGAGCCCGCTACCCTCACCTGTTCAGCTCTTGAGGTTAGACTTCCTACTCTTAAACCAATGTTTCCTTATATCTCCGTATTTTGCTGCTATTGATTGACTATGTATAGTGATTTTGTTATGATCTGACGGGAATTACAATGTGAAGTGGTAGTGTCATTCGGGGATGAATGTTCCTAAGGGGGGGGGGGCGTAATGTAACAATCCAAAAAAAAATGATGAATAGGATCAAGACTTAGGGTGTCAAGATTTAAGGTTGATAAATTAATTTAATAAATTGTTAATTATTAATTTGATTAATAAAAAGGAAAATCAGATTTTTATTTATTTATTTTTAGTTAATTAAAATCCTAACTTTTGACTAAGTCTTAAATTTAGTCTCCTAATCCTAAGACAACTCTCTCCCTCACGTTTCTCAACTCTCTCACGTTCTCAATCTCTTTCACGTTAGTTCTTCCAAAATAACAACAAAAATCAGAAATACATCAAGAGTTCTTCACACTTGAAGAACTCACAAGAATTTTTTTTAGTAAAAGATAAAGTAATAAAAACGTCAAGGCTAGGAGAAATTCATCGAGTAGGGGTAATTTGAATTGAATTGATCGTGGTTTGGAGGAGTTTCCTTGCAGCAGCTTCAAGCTTGAACAACGTAAAAAGGTATGAGTTTCTCTCATGGAATTCTTTCTCCAAGAGTACTTTCTTTCGAATGTTCTTAAACTCTTGAAACTAAGGTTGTTCTCCTTCGTATGTCCTTGTCCTTAGCTCCCAAACGAATTCGTAGGATTGGTATGTTGTGCTGTTAGAATTAGGCATGATTTACATGTTTATGTTAAATGCGAACGTGTTTATGTGAAGAGGTTACGAAAACTATATTCAAAATACGATTAATAGTTGATGTTGTATGTGCATTGTGGGCAGTGGTTGTAGCCACTGTTTTGGCCTCGAAAATTCATGGTTTTTGGTGTAGTTTATGCGTATAATGTGATGTTTATTATAATGAAATATGTATGGTTGAATAACACCCTTTTAGCTAGGTAAACGTACGAAAGATGTGACAAAAAAAATGGGTGAAAGACAACAAAACATTTTCAAGAAATCTGGAAAATTTTCACTTTTTAAAGAAGTGAGGCCACCAGCTTTCTAACCTGTGACCTCCTTCTCTAGTGCTGCACTTCGCGAGAAAAAAGAAAAAAAAATGGGGGCTGTGGGAATCGAACTCGCGACCAGCCCCTGTCGTCGCAAGAAGAGAAGCGGAAAAAAATATGGGGGGAGCGGGGGATCGAACTTGTGACCGCTTGGTCACTGGAGTTCGCGAAAAAATAAAAGCAAATAAGGGGAGCGGGGGATCAAACTCGTGACCGCTTGGTCACTGGAGTTCGCGAAAAAAATGAATTTGGGTCCCTGAGTTTCGCGAAAAGGAAGAGAAAATTAAAGGGGAGGCGTGGGATTCGAACCCACGACCTCCCAGTGCGCGCAAGAGAGAAGGAGAAAACAGAAAAAAAAAATAAAAAAATAAAAGGGGGTTGTGTGGGTTCGAACCCACCACCTCACAGTCCCCCCTTCAGCGAATTTAACAAAAAATAAGGGGGTTGTGGGGGTTCGAACCCACAACCTCCCCATTGTAGAGAAAAATTTTTAAAAATTTAAAAACTTAAAGAGGTTGTGGGGGCTTGAACCCTCAACCCTTTGATTAATTAAGAGGGAAATTAAACTAGAAAATTTATCCTTTGCTACAAATGTTGAGATTTAATTTAAAGTTTAATGTTATGAATATTAGAAATGAAATTAATAAAAAAATATAAATGATATCCAAGTGATTCAAGATTTGGGTTTCCTTGCCCAAAATTCCGTATTGATGCATAAGTCATACGTGAGTAAATTATCCAAAAATAATTCCATCTACTTAGATCAAAAAAATAATAATTAAGATCTTGGCATAAATACAAGATACATAAGTATTGTACTACATAATTTTAGGAAAGTAAGAATCACTTAACGAATTATGAATGAAGCCCATGGCTTGTATGTATAGACACATAAGTCTAACATACGTTCAAAAGTAAGTGAACCTAAGATGTATGTAATGAAATGACGAACCCTAGAAGGGTTAAGTATGAGTGTAAAATACACTAAAAGGCCAAGTGCATTGGCATATGATGAAATGAACATTCACGTAATAAGAGGTGAGTAACTATGAAAAGTAAGGTGCTAATAATGAAGAATGTGGTGACAACATGATGTGAGGCTAATGTAAATGATGAGAGTAATCTCAAATGAGTCTAAGTAAACGTTATTAAAGCGGACTCACCTATGAGAGTGTAGGATAATGAAGAGACCAGTCTCTATGAACACTCTAATGAATGTATTGAGCTTAACACACTTAATACTAATTATGAGATGAGAAATCATCTAATGAGCTATAATGTCCTTATACTAGAAGCCAGCTTCCATGACGTATGATATGAATGAAATGGAACTTTATACTGAGCACCGATAGACTAGCTATGAGCGGTGATGCCTTCTTTCGGGAAGGGCGAAGGTTCACGTAACTCTCATGAGATGAGACTGTCCGGCCTGCCGGGTATGGGTCTCCATATATCTCCTAGTCTTTGAACCTATACTGCCAACATAGGGATCTGGCGGGGTTAATTCCCATGTACGTTATCATGTTATTGGGTCACTTTGGCCGGTGATTCCACCTCTTTTCGGTGTGGGGGAGACACTGGATTTCATGATGCTCACATGATCTATGTCGGTTAAAGTTAAAGTTCCTAATGAATGAATGAGGCCAGCCTCAAATGAAGCACATAAAGAATTGAATGATACCGAAAGTGTTAGGGTAGGATAATCAAGAGGTGAGCTAGACTCAGGTAATAACATTAGGTTATTCCTGATCATTGCACAGCAAACCCGATGAAAGTCTTAAACTACACCCTAGGTAAAGCTGGTCTTCTCACCGGCCTATGAATGAAATGCAATGAAGTACGTATGAATGAATGAAGCAGACTCAGTGTTTGCTAATGAAGACTCCCTAGTTGAGGTCCCATATGTTGAGCCCTCATTTTGGAAAGTCTTAATGTTAAGTCCATGATTCCAAGGTATCATGGTATATGAATGAATGATACGAACGAAGCTATGTGTTATGTGTTATGTGCTATGATATGTGTTGTGTGCAATACGATATTGAATATGATGCATGTTACCCTCATGGCATGACCTTCCTAATCTCAAATTGGCAAGTCCACTGACTTGACTTCCAAAAGTCATGTTGTTAGGAAAGAGCTATTCTTTCTCATGCATGTCCGTGGTGTGTGCTTGCATATACCCGTACTTAGTACAAGTGTGTACTAACCCTATACATCTATACTATTTTAGGTGCAGGTACAAGTGGTCGATAGAGTTGCAGGATCATCGTTGCAGCTATCCGGACGTCAGCATTCATTCGGAGTTTGGTAGGTCCTCATGCTTTGAGGATACTACTGTTTTATATTCTAGCGTAGCTTTAGAGTTGAGCTAGTGGAACATGTTCCACTAGCGTTTCTTTCCTGCTCTTTATTCAGATTTTGTATTTGGGCCATTTTGGCAATTATACAATTAAGACTTATGAACTATTTCTTTCAGTTGTTTATCTCTTTAATGTTAGATGGTTGATGATGAACGATTATAAAATTTTAAGAATGTTTGGCAAGCATGTTTAAAGAACAAAAAAGTTTCAAATTTTCCGCTAAAATTAACCTATGTAAAGTAAGTATGACGTAAGTAGGCTTGTTTGTGACCTCTGATAGGTCAACGACGCCGGTCTCGTCTGGGGTCTAGATTCCAGTCGTGACACAATGTATTATTTTATAGATATTAATTATGTGACGATTAATTTTTCATATATTAGTTCTTTTACCTTTTATGCCGTACAAATTATATTATAAATCCTCTTATAACTTATACATGTATAATGTAGTTATGTGAGTTTCTAAATAGTCAACTAAACACCGTATTAATTTTATACATAAATAACTTATTTCTTATGTACCTTTACCAAATATCAAATAAATTATATTATATATATATATATATATATATATGTATATAAATTATTTCTTTATCTGACTATCAAACAACTCAATGTTAAAGTTGACAAAGACTTGAGATGGAAAAAAGTAATGAGGGATCGTTTAAGGTTATGTATTTAGCTTTTGATTTCTGAGTTTCTTGGAAGAATCTCGTCTTCATGATCTCTATGTTTCACGTCTGACATCCCTAACGTGAATTCATCATTTTTTTTCTTTGCTTTTATTGTCGCATTCACACAATTTGAAATCATTATGTACTTAAATTTGTGAAAGCAATTTGGCATAAAAAAATCTTTAATAGAAGGTATTATTTTTCTTTGTGGAAATTTTATATAGCGTGAATTCAAAATAATTGACTCAAGTGTGAGTATCATATGCCAATATATATATATATATATATATATATATATATATATATAAAGGTGAGCATAATATTACTAACAAAATAAAAGTTCAGATAATCAATCAATTATACTAGAAAAATCTCCTTTTTCTTATTGAATTACCATTGAGTTGTGTGATTGATTAGTTGAAACCTTTGTGTCCTTAATCAAATATTTAGAATTTGAGTTTTGAAAATAAAAAAACTTTTACTAGTGAGTGTTCCCTCTATTAGTGGATCTACCTAGTAGAATTTTGATTAATGAGATTGAGACCTAGTGGGTTAAAGTAAAATCTATTCTTGTTAAATTATTTTCATGTAATATATATTCACTACTAGAAACTTGATCTACTGCCATAGTTCATTTATCGTTGCAGACTATTCTACCGTAGTCATAGGTCTAATGCAACGGTTAAGGCAACCGCTACAACAGATCGCGTAGCAATAGATCTGTCGCTACGGTTATGTGCGACGATTCCTATAACTGTAGCCGTAGATAGACCTATTGCTACGGTTTTTACTTTAGTTACTTGCCAACGGTTAGTGTAGTATTGGTACGGTTATGAACCGTTGAAAAAGAGGTTTATGCATCAGTTCTTTTGAGGCTATGACTACAGTTAATCTTTCGTTTCAATAAATCATTTTATTCTGTTGCGACGATTTTATAGTGTAATGCAACAGTTTTAAACAATTATAAAAATGTTGCATAATGGCTATTGCAAAGGTTATTACATGGTACTGCAACGATTCTTATTACATTCTGCAACAACTATTATTAAGCTATTGCAACGTATATATATTATTGGTACAATTCAACAAATGGTATATTATTGAGCTATTGCAGTAATTTAATAACATAAAATACACATGAATTATTCACGAGAAGAAATGTTCAATACCAAAATTAGAATTCAAGATCCACGATTCTAATATCAATATAGCAAAATATACAAAATATTTTTTTACCATTCAAAAAAAGGTGAAACACATGTACCACACAGTTTTCGATCTTCAAAATAAAAGATTTCTATAACACCAGTAAAGCTAACATCCACAATTCAGCTCCTATGTCAAGTCTTCGCTGCTACTTTCATCGCCTTCATCGATTTCATCACCTACATACAATTAGGAAAAATATAAATAATTTAGCAAATTTTTCGCAAAAGCTTAATTGACCCACAATAGTCATATATATTACAAAGTTAATACTTAGGAATTTCAAGTTAAACACCTAGCAATATTAGACAAAAACAACAAAAAATCAAGCTTTCCGAAAATTCAACTCAGTTAAACTCGTCGAACAATGAAACAACAAAAAAGTTCAATGTTAAGTTTCAAAAAACTCATTCAAAATTCACCATTCACTGTAAAATAAAAGAGAAAAAGGTATCCAATAGATGCAAGCTATAGTGAAGCATCAAAGCAAACTACAGTCTAAAGACAGAAACCTAAAGAATGGACTGTATTACTAAGAGAGTTGAGAAAAAATGAAGACCTAATGAGTTAAAAATTAAAACCTTGCTCGTAATGCTTTCATAAAAGGAGTATGTATGGTAATACTTTCATAACTATATGAAACTACTGACTCTTTAGCATCTCAAATGTCATGCATAACTTGATCTAAATAGTAATGCAATGTATTGCTTCTTCCTATATATGTTAAAATCAGTATACTAGAAGATTACATCCATAGGCCAATTCACTCCAAAGTAAGATAAAGTACTTTAGTTCCTCTCAAAGTACAATAAAGATTCAATTTGTAAACTCGTTGAATAACATAACAACGAAAAAATTCAATCTTTCAAGAAACCCATTCAGAATTCACCAACCAGTATAATCCAAAATGCAATGAATTGCTTCTTCCTATGTTAAACACTTGGGAACTTCAGGGGAAAAAAAGAAGCTTTCCACAAATTCAGCTCATAAAAACTCATCAAATAACAAAACAACACAAAGGTTCAATAATTTAAGAATTTCATTCTGAATTCAACAACCACTATAAAGTAAAAAATGACACATCAAATGTAAAACTTTTCTTCATTGCTGCCATATATGCTTAATATCTATTGAACAGTGGGCCTTTGAGTACACATACAGCCCCCTGCCCCATTGGTCCTAGAAATTCATTTGTCATCTTCTCTCGAACAAGATTTGATTACAACCATACATAAAACATCCATTATTTCCACAAACTGTTTTAAGAAGTGGAAACAAAGTTCAATTCCATTTATCGCAATTTTCTTTCACAACCAAACAACATACTTCACCACACCTCCATATTACCATCAATAGAAAAATGAAGAAGAACAACAAAAAAAAAGAGTCGCAATAGAAAAAAAAACAAAGTCGTAATAGAGAAAGGAAATAAAGTTGCAACAAAAACATAAAGAAGAAGAACAAACGATCAAAATAAAAATGCAGACTTCAGCACTTTCACATTTTCATAGTACTTCAGCTTTAATAAGCTCAACAAACTTCAGCACATTAAAAAATAAGCTCCACATATTTCAGAACATTCACATTAAATACGCTAAACTTCACATTTGAACACTCTAAATTTACTTAAAAAAATATGCGTGTACTCATTTAAGGTTACAGGCAGACAGTGCATTCCGATCATCAAGTCTCTGAACTAAAACTGCAACGTCTTTTTTGTTTAAAATCAGTACTTCACACTACATCTTTTAACACTATCACCAAACATAGTTCCTTTTCAGTTATCGCAATTTTCATCCACAGCCAAACAACATACTTATAACACACACCACATTACCATCAATTAAAAAATGAAGAAGAACAACAAGAAAAAAGAGTCACAATAGAAAAATAAATAAAGTCACAACAGAAAAAGGAAATAGAGTTGCAAGAGACATATGAAGAAGAAGATAAAGAAGAAGAAGAAACAATAATCAAAAGATAGAATTAGCGACACCTACCTTGAACAGAAGTCGTTTCTCTTGGTGAAGACATCCCCATGATTATCCGAAGACATCCCCATGATTATCCTACTCATGTTCCTGTCTAGTTGAAACTTGAAACTGCTTGTCTATGATATGAAAATGCAAATTATCAAAAGAGTTAATGTAATTAGCAAAGTTGTTGCAAAAAAAAAAAGATAAGTAGCTCCAGATGCATAAATAGAGTATCCACATAGTTGAGTTACAGTAAAATTTCCAGGGAACTAAGCACAAATAAGATGCACATATAGAGTATCCACATAGTTGAGTTACAGTAAAATTTCCAGGGAACTAAGCACAAATCAAACTATTGGAAGCTAAAGCCAAATAATTTTCTATATTGAAGAAAGGACAAAATATTTATGAGGGAAGCAAGAGTCAAAATTAACAACAAAATCAGTTCCATCCCACTTGAAAGTAATACTTCCTAGATCACATAAACTACAAATCCAAAGGCAATTAAATCAGCCATATAAAATCAGAAAATTGATCAAAGATTAATGAGATAAGCAAAGAAATCACAAGAACTATGTGGATAGTCGCAACCTCCCAGTTATATGCTCTTTCAACTCTCCGGAATTTATTAAAGATGAAATACGAAGCTCCACATATTACAAACAAATATGAGAAAAATAATTACTCAAATTAATGCGGTAAGTAAATGGAAACAAGCACACGAGCTGAACTAGAGGAACAACGAAGCAACCAGACAACTAGAACCATGCTAACCAAACTTAAATAAAGTTGATAGATAACTTCTTAAACATACTTGACTAAACCAACAAGTGATTGAAACAATATCTCTCACGAACAAAACAACACCAAACACAAGAGCATAGCATATACCTCAAACAACTAAGACACACTCAATTTGAAACCAAACAGTCCATCACTATGCATCAACAATAAATCAATGAAGAAAACAACCATTCGAGCGAAGGAGAACAAAATATGACAGTAAGCTTTAGATTATCAAAACAAAATGCCGGCTAAAATGAGTTGAGTCAAAAGGATTATCTTTTTGGGACAGCACATATGAGATATTTTCATAATACAGAGGAAAAGCTTGAAGGAAGAATATCAAAATCCCAGAAAGCAAGGTCCCTGAACTAAAAGAAGAATTGAGATGTAGTAACATCTAAGCATCAATGCAAAGAGAACCGAGAACGCTTGGCAATTATCATATTCTTTCTTTAAGCTCACAATAAAATGCCATTGTATAACAAATCAGCTAAAGAAAAACTTTTTGATATTTTCTTAGTGCACAAGACAATCTAGGGAAAGAAACAAAGCATTCCAAGGAGAAAAATGAGTGTTTCAAATTAAAAAAAAAACGAGTCATGTCCCACTTGCTGGATGATGTTACAAATGATGGAAATATCAACAAACAAAGCTACTAGCAATTAATTAACAAGAGTTTGTTGGGGATGGACCAGTTGTATATGTGGCTGCAACACAATCATCATACTAATAAAAATCATATCAACAGACTATTAGTCGCCAAGATTGAATAGGTTGATATTCAATCAATCTTAACTATAATTACTTTTTCAAATTAAGTATGAGTTAATCCTTTTTGCCCTGAAAAACAATAATACTGGTACACAAAAAATTACCATCATCTTCTTATTCATTCAATATATGCAGCATACATTAATACGAAGATTGACGCACCACACACGCAACCACCTGTGCCCATTGCCGCAACCTTGTCTTCACTGCCTGTGGATTATCTCCTACATTTATTTATTTTCCAAATATTAGCAACCATACGTTCAATTCTCTGTACCTTATTAAGAATGAAATTATGCATAGCTATTCAACTCAATAAAAAACATTAACAAACTCAGGAATTTTATGTAATCGAAAAGTAACCTCATGTCAAAAATGTAAACGAATTTACGAAAGTTGATAGAAATGGAATTTGTGTTCAACATTCTAATATAAAAATTAAATTGAGGCGTGATTAATATGATTTTGGAAATAATGAAGGAAAACCAGAGGTTTTAAAAAATTTACCTGGAAAGACAATGGTGTGGGGACTAACGGGAGGAAGGGTTGACTCGCAATAGGAGATGACCGATGATACAGAGAAAGTCTTTGAAAGAGTGTCGTCCCAACAATTTAGACTGAAAAAGAAAAAAAGTGTGTTGGGTATTTTGGTTTGACACTGCTTCACACCCCCCCAAAAAAGAAGGGCGGGTGTATTGTTTATTCACAGCGTAAAACAGGTTATAGGCCGGAAAAGTATCAGACAATCGTTGATCCATTTCTGGCGAGTCAAATACAAACCCTAATTCGATACAAGCCTTAATCTCATCAAAGTCCTCATCAGTAACGCTCTTGCTTCGCCTTTTGAGGCAGCTTCCATGGGTACCCTTCCGCCTTTGCCACGCCTCGTCGTGAAACGTGTTCGGTGACCAAGATTTCTGTTTGTACAAGGGAGACATCGCCGTCGACGAGGGTTAATGTGAGAGGGGTGGTCCTGATAGCAGAACTGCTGTGGGGCAGCGACACTAAGACGAGAACACAAAAAGGTTTCTAACAGATTCTTCAATAGTTCTACTTTACAAAGGGCTGACTCAACCCTAAATCCTCTTCAAGTTTAACCCTAAATCCGCTTCAAGTTTAACCCTAAATCTTCGTCAAGTTTAACCCAAAATAATGAACTGTAACTTTAATTTAGAAGTGTTTTCTTTTCTTGTTTAACTATACATCACAGATTAATACAGGGGAAGTGTATAGACTACCTAGATTAGAACAAATAACATAGATTTAAGACTAACCCATTGTTTATTCTTTATGATTTTTGAAAAGTAATTCAATGGAGACCTAGAAATCATGAACTAGCAAAGAAAACATAAACATTACTCACGTTTATATGGAAGATTTCGTAGTCAAACCTCGGTATCCAAGAGGACCAACGAACTTCACCAAGAGCTTCAAAATTGTTCGTTGTTGTTTTCCTCACCAAATGCTTCATTGTCGAAGAGCTTCGCTGTCCAAGAGCTGCTTTGATTGAAAATCTATGGAATAGGGCTTCGTTAACGTTGTTTGTGGAGTATGCTCACATCGCTGAAGGTTTTGGAGAATAAGTCTTTTTTCTTTTAGATTTTTTAATGAGAGAATATATTTAGGGATAAAAATATATTTAGGAGCTTTGCAAAATTAATGGAGGGAAATATATTTTTTAGGAGGGAAATATATTTAGTGATAAAAATCAGAATCACAATATTTTTCCTAAAATAACCGTTGTCATAGAGTTAGCTATTGCGACAGTTATAAAATTTGTAGCCATAGAATCTCTATAGGGACGGTTATAGGGATGATGCAACATTTCATTTAAAGAATTGTTCTATTAGATTCAAGGTTATTTGGCCACAGTTATAACCGTTGTAATAGGTGAACTATTACTACGATTGTAGAACCGTTGCTACATAAGCGTTGCAGTAAGTCAAATTTCTAGTAGTGATTATACTATATATAAGAGTTCATGCAAGTACGGATTCAATATATATTAGGGCGAATTTCATTTATATACATAAAAATAAAGAAAAAATTTAGATAGCATGACAAGCTGACAATATAGATTTAATTTTCAATAAATCTTTTATTTTGAATTAAACAATTTTTGGCAAAAAAGGCCTTTTTAATATTTATTGGCATTTGATAGTCGAGTTTTTGGTCAAAAACATTCTTAAACTATACCTCAACTTAACTACATCCTTATATTATTTATCTTGACTGAAAACATCCCTCAATTATTTAAAATTTGACAACTTTCATTCTTTTGTAAAATTTTATCAAAAATTAACAAGTTCTTCACAACATGTACTGTTCAGACTACTCTCAACAAATTAAACTCCTTAAATCACCGAATAAACCAATTATGTTCATTTTACAAACATCTAAAATCATATTATAATCTTTTTAGTAACAACGTTTTGCACAGTCTTCATTTTAATTAGCATTTTTATTTTTATTTAGTTTTCATTTGATTTGGTATCAAAGAATTATCAATGGAAATACTTTTTTTTCATAGAATCTCAAAAAGTGGTGTGGGTCTGAGACTTTTACTTCTAATAATAGAAAATAAAACTTAGTAGAGATCAAAATTAGTTGAATCTAGATCACCTCAAATATCAATTTGCCCCAAAAAATTATTGACTTAACTATATTTTGACTTTGTAAGGTGAAGATGGTGTGAAATTAAGTTCCAACTCCATTCAGTTGGTAAAGGAGAAGAGCAAGTCATGTCTCCTCATAGACTAACCCGTTCTAACATTGTTTTTTTTTTACAACAAACATGAGTCTCAATTTTTATTTTTAATTTTTGTTATTTTTTCCAACCGGTAATAATATTATGGAATGTATATGAGAATAGTATGGATTGCATATGCTTTTGTGTGGAATTCACTAATTTTTGACAAATTTTAATAAAGTGATGAAAATTGTTAAGTTTTAAATACTTGGAACGTGTTTTCTGTTAAAAAGGATAATTTAAGGATATAGTATAAATTGAGGGTATAGTTTAAGAATATTTTTAACCAAAAACTCTTAGTTAGTCATATTTATTGTTCTTGAAAATTAATTTTTTTCTAGTTTTCCCTTTCTATTTCCTACACACGTTCATCATTGTTCTTTTTTGTTTTACCTCATCGTTATATGTCAACTATTTTTGCTCATCAAACCTAAAACAGTTGCACAAAAATAGAAAAACATTATTTTATATATATAAAAAAAGTCTGGTATTTTCAATTTCCCTGTTGTTCTCTTTCTTTCATTTTTTCTACCTCTTTAATGTTTTAGGATTTCCATCGATTCTCTAAAATATCTCCATTAGAGATCAATTATAACAATAACTCTTCACAGTTAATAACTCAAATCACACAAATTTTTATTTATATTGATTGTATGCATTTTTTTAAAAAATATTGAGTTTTTCTACATTCTTTATCTTGTAGTTGAAAGATTTTTTTATAAACTTTTTTGTGTGTTCTTTTTATTATTATATTTCAATTGATAAGATAGTTCATTCTTAAAAGAGAAAATATGTAGAAATTGACGAAGATTGCAACGATAGTGTGAAACCCTTGGAGGAAATGAGTGAACTGAAAAACAACGATGACTTTGAAAATCGTCAATTATAGCTATTAGTGGATGATAATTTTGAAATTAATAATTTTCTACCTACAGTCCCATCGATTTCAACACATATAAACTCACCTCGATATTCAAATCGAAGAAGTTTTTAATTCTTATTTAATGTGAAACATGAATTCGTATACGTTGAGGCAAAACTCTATAACAGTCTAATGTATACATCATCAAACTAAAATATATACGCAGCTGATATTATGTACATGCAGTTGAGAGTATGTATACAAACTTGATTTTATTGAAAGGTAATATATCTATCTACACACATGATAGGTGAAAATTATACTTATTAGACTAACAACCTATATAAGCAAAATTATAAGTAATGTATACATTATAGTGTGAACATATACTTGATTGAATGTATACTAAATTACATGTATTCAGTTGAATACATATTTTTTTGCAGTAGATTTCAACGTTCACTACATATTAAATAGGTGGATAAAGATCCGGTCAAGTAATATTAGATCAAGTAATGTTCAATGATCTTATAGATTCATGACATGTGTACTATAAAATAATTTATGATTAAGATTCATTTAAATTATATACTCATTATACTGTCAACTTTTTTATTTTTTAAAACTATCAAATAAAATAATTAAGTGTACCCAAACTAATATTTTCAAGAAAAAAATTTAAGATTGAGGGAATAAGCGAACTTCATGACTTTTTACCCCAAACTTCTTTGGGAGTAATTTCACACCTGCTTTCGCGAAATTCTGAAGCAATCTCCAAAAATAGATCAAACTTAAAAACACAATTGAGTTATAAATAAAAATTCAACTAAAGAGTATGATAATAGATTCTTTTTTTAAAAAAGAGAACTTATTTTGGAGGTTTTTAAATAATTATAAAAGTATATTTAATCAGATTCTTCATAAGTGTCGGGTTCTTCAAAATTAGTATTTATTTGAAAAATCCAATACAAGTACGAGGTTTCGGAGGTAAAAAAGCCAGAAAGTCGGCATAATGCAGCTAGTCTTATTCTTTTTCTTGAAAATATTAGGTAGGATATACTTAATTGTTTTATTTGATAGTTTTAAAAAATAAAAATAATTGATGATTTTGTTTTTTTTAATTATTATAATGAGTATATAATTTAAATAGATCTCAACCATAAGTTATTATATAGTACACGTGACATTAATCTATAAAACCATTAAACATTACTTGACCTAATTATACTTGATCGGATCTTTATCCTAAATAGGTATATAAACATATCTTGGATGCCTAATACTAAGTTTATATTATGCAAACATATATTTGATCAATTATATTTAACTGAATACACGGACAAAATATGATTTGAAAGAAGAATAATCATAAATAAATACTTGTGCTAATTTAATTTTAAGGAGAGAGATAAATAGAGAAAAAATAAACCTTTTATTAGTTTTAAGGAAAAAATCGTTAGAAGTTAAAAAAGAGATGGTAGAAAATATTTTTTATATTTTAAGAAAAATAATTTGAATAGAGATGCGTGTAAACAGAAATTACCTTCGCTATTTTTGTGCAAAATACATGTATGACTGTTAAACGCATTTATTTTAGCTTTTATTTGCTAAATATTTATTTGGCTAAAACATGACAATTTAATCTAAGTATTATATATATGTGTGTTAATTCCTCAAAAATAAATATCTATGGAAAATATTAGCTCATTTTTTCTTGGGGAAAATTTTCAAAATAATAATATTTTAATATTTAATGGGGCCTCATAGCAGAACTTTTAATGTTTATTAAAAATGTCAATATTTTAGTTTGTTATATTGTTGATTTATGTATTTTTGTCATTTGGTCAATTTGAAAAAAATACAATTAGTTAATAACATAATAGAGAAAATTAAGGAAAATAATATTTTAAATAAGATAATTTTTAAATTTAAACCAACAAAGTTACCATAATTACTAATCATAATTTTGGTATAACTTTAAGTAGGCCTAGATTTATTTATTTTTCACTATTCTTAAACTCTTTCCATCTTTTATTTTTGTGATTAAAATTTACAAAATTTCTTTCTTATTATACGTGTTTGGTTCCACAATTGACATTACTTCTCTCTCCCTTAAACCTCAAATTTTCAATAATAATATTAACTCTCCATTGAAAATATTCAATCTATCTCAAATTGAAGCCTATTGATTTAGAATTTTTGCTGGTAGTGAAGAAGATTTTAGAATGAATACAGAAATAAAAAAATATAAATTTTGTTGGCATACAAAGTGAGATTGAAATACAAAGTGATCACAAAAAATCTAAAACTTGTTAGTATACATTTAGAATTAATACAAAATAAAAAAATACAAAACATGTTGGCACACAAAGTGAGGTTGAAATAGAAAATGTTATTGAAAAACAAAGTGAACACCAAAAATCTAAAATTTGTTGGTATACGCTTAGAATTAATAAAAATAAAAAAGAAATACAACACTTGTTGGCATACAAAATGAGATTGAAATACAAAATGAGCACAAAAATACGAAACTTGTTGGCATACATTTAGAATTATACAAAAAAAATACAAACCTGTTGGCATACAAAGTGAGATTGAAATAGAAAATGATATTGAAATACCAAGTGAGCACAAAAAATCTAAAACTTGTTGGCATACACTTAGAACTAATACAAAATAAAAAAGAAATACAACAGTTGTTGGCATCACATAGTTAGAATATATCCAAAAAAAATGTATGAACCCTAATTTAGTATAACATACAAAATTCTGTAAAACTATTTATCTAATACAATTAAACATAAGTACATAATTTGAAATAATTCCCACCTACAAAATAAATACAAGTCACACCTAAAAAACTCAAATTTTAGCAAGATACACATGAATTTTGTAATGAATACAAAATGCAACAAATAATAAAAACAGTAAAAAATATAATTTGATAGTTTAGATACAAATTGCAATATGCCATAAAATTGTTTTTCATCACCCTGATCTTCAACAATTTTATCAATTTTCAAATATTGACATTCGAAAATGACACTTCTTCACATGACACATCTTGCAGATCAAATTCAATACTTTTGAATGATTTATCCTAATACTGACACTTCAAAAATGACACTTTTTTACCTCATACTTCTTCCGGATCCAGATCCGACATATAAAACATATAAAATACTTTTCTATCTCAATACTTCGATAAATGTTGAAAATCTTTTAAATGATTTCTAAGATTTGTTAGGAAAATGGAGGATTTTGATTAAGAAAAAAGACAAGGTTTAAAGTTATATGAGATATGGTATAATGAAAGAAATCTTTCGAGAGAAAAAGAGAAATGATAGAATTTGGGTAAAAATATTTAGAGAATGAAAAGTGGGTAATGGAGTCTATTATTTTTAATCAAAAAGTGGTTAATTTAAGAAATAAAAGGAAAGGTAAATGAATTATATAAGGATACATTTTATTGTTAAAATATTGTCATTCTGACATTTTAAATAAATATTTTTAAATGTTGTTATTTTGACTAAATATGTTATGCATTTTGACTTAATTGCTAATTTTTCCTTTCTGGTTTCATAAAAAAATAGCCCAAAAGGGTCATAGGGTCAAAGAGCTCGTCCCAAGGTCATTAGACGATTGTTGCTTCCTTCCTTTTCTTTTTTTTTCGGAAAAAATTGTATATAATAGCAAATTATTAATTCAAATTAAATGCTATAAAATAATTTGATTTAATTTTACACATAGCAAACTGTTGCACCTCTCTTCTTGGTGGAATCTCGCTCGCCACTCTCGCTCTCACTGGAACTCTCGCTCGGTTGTCTCACTTAATACAAAAACAAATATATACATTGTGTTTGTGTTTGTATACAACGAGAGAAAATTGTATATACAAATACAATGCATATATTTTTCGTCATATATACTTATGATTATACAAATACGATCTTTCCATGCCTAATGCCTTTCTCTCTTTCTCGCTTTATAAAAACACACATTATACAATTGATTTTTTTGTATAGGTATACCAAAACAAATTATACAATTGCGTCTTTTGTATATAGCTATAGCGAAATAGCTATAGCTTCTCTTGTATATATGTTTGCAATAGAGCATAATTATGCAAACTATATCTATAGCATACAAGTATGATTTTTGTGTTTTCTATATGTGAAAGTTGCTCTTTTGTTTCAGTATTAATTATTTTTCCTTAAAAAAATACTTATTTTTTGTCTATGTTTTAAATTCTTTTTTGTTTTTTCCTTTTCAATTTTTTCATGTATCCATATTGTTTAAATGGTGTAAAAATAAATATATATGTTGTACAAATAATTATGTAGTGTATATGTAACTTTTTAATATGTTATAAGTAGTTATAGTGTATATGTAATGTATCAAATATTGTATAAATTGTTTATAAACGTGTATTAATATTGTATAAATAACACATATACATGATGCATAAATAGTTATACAGTGTAGATGTAATATATCTATATTGTATAAATAGGTATGTAATGTATCGATATTTTATAAATATATATAATTGTCTATCAACATTACATAAGCAATTATGTATTGTATCGATATCAAACTTTATGTGCTTATCATGCATTTCCACATAAATAAATAAAAAGAATAAATAAAAAATAATAAAACGACATAAATATTTATTTTTCCACAAAAGAAGTGAAACAATTAGAAAAGTTAAAAAGATTTAAGAGGAGCAATAATTTTTTTAATAGCACAATTAAAAAAGAAAAGAAATAAAAGACTAAAAATATGGCCATGCATATCGATATTTATTTGACTATCATGCATTTCCATCTTAATAAGTAAAACAATAAAACAACAAAGCAATATATATATATATATATATATATATGAGATAATTGTATATAATTGCAAACTAATAACCTAAAATAAATGGAGTGGCTACGGTTTGATTTAATTGTGCTCCATAGCAAACGTTTGCCAAAGTTTGCCAGTCGCCTCTCTCCCAAAAATCTCGCTCGCCATTCTCCCATTCTCGCTCGCCACTCTCCCTCTGCTCGCCTCTCTCGCTTTATACACAGAAGTGTATAAATTGTGTTTCTGTTTTGTATAAAGCGAGAGAAAATTGTATATACACATGCAAAAATATATATATTCGTGCTATACACTTAATTATACAATTTACAAACATTTTACTTTGATTCAGTTGTAGACAAATGCAAATTTTATACAAATATTGCAGCGAAAAAGGCCAACGAATTATACAATTGCGAATTATACAATTGCAGTGAAATATAATTTTTTCTCGCTTTATACAACATAAGTGTATAAATTATGTTTCTGTTTTTGTATAAAGCGAGAGAAAAACATATATCTTCTTCCTATACACTTATAATTATACAATATACAAATATTTTACTTCGATTCAATTGTATGCAAAGCAAATTTTATACAGACATTGCAGCGAAATAGGCAGCGAATTATACAATTGCAGTGAAATAGGCCAGCGAATTATACAATTGCAGCGAAATAGGCCAGCGAATTACACAATTTAAGCCAGCGAATCATACAATTGTATATGTATAGTGAGGCCAGCGAATTATACAATTTAGGCAAACGAATTATACAATTGTATATGTATAGCGAATTATACAGTTATATGTTTGCTATGTAGAGCAATTATGCAAACTGTGCTATAGCATACAAATACGAATTTTTTGTTTTCTATATGTGAAAGTTGCCATATATATATATATATATATATATATATATATATATATATATATATATATATATATATATATATATATATATATATATATATATATATATATATATATATATATATATAAAGAGCAACAACAAAAATATGTAAACAACAAAACTTTTGTATTTTTGGTATTCTAAGCACAAACTTGAGCCCATCTTAGCCTTTTCAATTTGAGAAAAGAAAGGGTTGATTACATCAAAAATGCATTTTGTCTTAATCGGGACATTTTAGGTAATTTTGTAAAGTTGGCCAGAAAAGTGGTAAACAAATGTTATGGGTTAGCTTTGTAATTTTTCTCATATATTATTCAATTTATATGGCATATATAGAATTAAAAGACTTGACCAATTTTATAGAATACATTGTAAGTTGTTAATTATTGTGATTTACAGTAGTTTTAACATAATTTTTAAATAATATATGTTATTCACTTTGCCTAATTATGTGGTACGTGTGAAACTTTGAGAGCCAACCAAAATTTTTAATATGCTTTATAAATATTGAGAAAATACATCATTATCCCTTCAACTATAACACTTTTTTTAAAAAAACACTTGAACTTTGTAAAGGTCCTATTAACCTCTTAAACAATTTAAAAATGATAAAAGTGTCATATTTTTCGGTCAACCACAAGTTTAACAGCGAAAGTGAATTGTCATGACCCGAGCCTACACCTGGACGTGACCGACACTCGAGAATCATTGCTGGTCCCTAAGCGAATCCTCATCCTGGCTGACTACAAGTGGAAGACTAACTTAAACATACAAAACTTAAAAACTGAATAAAATTCATGAAACTAAAATAGAAAGTTTCAACTCAATGGAAACTTTGAATAAAAAATAAATTATTCAACTCGCCATAAAATAAACAACTTAAGTCTTTAAAACATTTAATAAATTAATTGAACAGACTTATGAAACTCTACAATCTATCTATGAAGCCTCTAAATGACAAGAATAGAAATCGGTACAAGACTCACGATCTCCCAACAACTGATATGACTAAAAGTAAAAGTGGAACCCTCCTACATGTATCAACGAAACTGTTGTTGATGATCCTGAATACATGTGTCTACATTATGTAAGGATGCAGGCCAAATGTTTCAGTACGTGGAATGTATGAACATGTAAAAGGAATTCTAAAGCATAAACATAAGCTTGAATTTGATAAAAATAAACATATTTACCTCTTCTCAACTCAGCTCAATGTAAAGCAACAATATGCATGCAATATAATAAAAGCTTTTAAAAGAGTGGAAAACAACTTAGTTCGTTAAACAAAACACAATAACAAGCTCAACTTTACTCATGTAATAAAGTAATATAATTTTTGTGGGAGATTCACTAAACTACAACCACCACTATGAGCCTAAGTAGTGATACAACGTCTTGCCCACGCTGCCAGAACTGTCCTATACTATGCCGTCATATAGAACGCTTAACTTAGTGGATCCACTAGCTTATGCTAAAAGTATCTTAAGGAGTCATCTAAAAAGTATGATCCTTTACTGTAACGTCCTATTTCTGTTGTAATAAAAATGCCAACGGAGAAAAATTGTGCCCGATTTTTTTTTTTGTAGAATTTGAATTTTTCCAATTTTGCCCAGACTCGGAGGACATCAGAGTCTTTAAGGTGTACAAAAATCAAATAGAAATCAGGTGACTTAATTATGAGTTTGATGACATGAGGTGTTAGAGAACTCGTTAGCGAACCCGTATGACTTTACGGAATTGAATTTGAGTGAGTAGATCTCCGGGAATCGAACTTAGCGTAAAGGGTATTTTCTGAGTGTCGTGGGTTAGAAGTGCATTGTGAAATGAGATTTTGGAAATTCTTGAGGGAGCTGTCTGGTTCGAGAATCCCGCCCTAGCGGGGGATTCTGCTGCTTTGAGCCGCCGCTGTGGTGGATGGCTGTTGCTGTAGTGGGCATGATGCTAGTTAAAGTCGTTAATAGACCCCAAAATAACCTCATTATGCACTTTTTGAATTTTAGAGCTAAGGAATGACCCCAGGCGATTTTTACTCATTTTCACCATTCTTGAGGCTAAAGATAAGCTTTTTACTCCCAAAATATGTTTTTCGATCCGCAAAACGTAATAAAATGGGTTAATAGTGATGGGAAAGTGAATGCTTATGGATTCTATGTTTGAAACAAACCTCAATCGGTTAGTTAAGATCATGGGTTTGATCTAGAGTTCATAGAATTTTTATAGTTTTGGGTAATTAGAGATTGTTTGTTGATTCTCGTATTATTATGATTGTATGTAGACTAGGAGCAACCGAAACAAATTCGAATAGGAAAAGACCAAGTTTCTTAGGGTTTCAAGCTTATTTCGAGGTAGCTGATGATTGTGATTCTATGTTTTTGTGTTGTATGCATGTTCTTGCTTCATTGTGATACTTGTATATGTATGAATGTTGCAATATTGATCATACTTGTTGTAAATGAGATAGATGAATGATGTTTCCATGATATCATGATGTAAATGTATTATCTTGATGATATACTTGTGATTGTGATTATGGTGTGTGTTTGGGGATCAGATTGACACGTTGCGGCAAGCTAAGTGGGATCGGTTGCCACGTTTTGGCATAAATATGGAATAGGATTGCCACATTCCTGCAAGCTAACTGGGATCAGTTTCCACATTTTGGCATAAAATAGGATGGGATTGCCACGTTTCGGCAAGCTAACTGGGATTGGTTTCCACATTACGATATAAAAATGAGATCAGATTTCAACGTTCCAACAAGCTAATTATTTGAGTTTGGATTTCGTGAGAGGACTAATGATGTGATGATAAATGTGAAATGTATTGTTAATTCATCATGTCGATAGTGTTGTATATGTTGATATATATGCATGTGATTATAATGTGGCTTGACTTGTCTATGTTACACTAGTGGGATAGCCGCGTGATCCTACTAGTACATGGTGGTTGTATACTGATTCTGCACTTGCTCTTATTTTTGTTAAGTACAAGACATTTTAAAGAGACTATTGACAGACCTTTCTTAGGAGATCAGTGATCGTTGCTCGAATTCAAAGGTGATCCAGTTCTTCTGTGCTACCATATGATTCTCTTTCATCTATGTCCACCATTTCCGTACATAGGCCTTTGTTCTAGATAGATGAGTAGTTCATTAGTTTGGGGATATATCCCTTCTTGTTATATTTATGGATCTTGTTATATGTTTTGGTACATTAAGTTTCAGATTCTAGGTATTTAAATTTCCGCATTTGTAGTTAATTAACTTGCTTCCGTAACTTAATTGTCTTAGTTTTGGTTTTATTGTTTGGTTTTGGTTGTATTAATGGTTCTCCCACCGTAGGGTTAGCGTGGGTGTTAATAACAACGGTCTAGGTCGTGATAAAGTTCATATCAGAGCCTAGGTTCGTTGATCTCGATGTATCAAAATGAGTCTAATAGAGTCTCGCGGAACAGTACTGGACGCCTTTACTTTTATTCGAGAGACTATAGGACTTTATGAAATCTCTATATTTTTCTCTTGCCTCCTTTCGTGCTATAACTTGGGTCCAATTGGTATCCACTCTTCTGTCTGCACATGGTTAATACTAGGTTCAACGGTGTTCGTCCTGCAGACCCCGTCAATGTTGCAACTGAGGAATCTGCAACGAAAGATCGCAGTTGAGGTAGGGTTAGAGAAAGAGCTAGGGGTAGAGGTCGTGAGATAGTAACGCCTCCTGGGCATGATGTACCGATTAACAATGCACCTATAAACGAGATCCCACCAGTCCATAATGAAGATATAGATGATGATATTGAGGGTGGAGATGTTGAGGAGAATGGACAAATGGAAGAGGTGCCGATAGAGACTATGGTTGTTCCCCCGTCGATATGGTATTAGCTCAAAAAATTATGATGTTCTTATAAGGGTTGGCTGATCTTGGAGTTCTTCCACCTACTTCAAGCCCAAGATAATTCTCCTGTTGCTAGCATTGTGCCTAAGATGGGTGACAATGGTTTTACCACTTGGTTCCGTTATGACCGGTAATAAGCATGGCATGTTGATAAGTTCTTGAAGCTTAAGCCTCCAGTATTTTTATGTTCTGAGGCAGAAGATGTGTATGAGTTCATCTTAGAATGTTATGAGAGACTGCATAAATTAGGTATCATTCACCAACATGGAGTTGAGTTCGTGTCTTTCCAACTTCAAGGTGAGGCCAAGCAATGATGGAGAGATTATATGGAGCGTAAATCTTGTACTTTACCACCACTCACTTGGACCCAGTTACATGCTCTGTTCCTGGAAAAATATGTGCCTAGAACTTTGAGGGATCACAAGAAGGATGAGTTCATGACCTTAGAGTAAGGTGGTATGTATGTGGCTGCGTATGAGGCCAAGTTCCATGCCTTATCTATATATGCTACGCAATTAGTGAATATCGAAGAGGAGAGGATCCGATTATTTATTCTGGGATTGAATTCAGAGTTGCAAGTGTTATTTATTCACATGAATTCTGCAGGGAGGAGCTTTAATGAGGTGACAAATTATGTTAAGAAAGTGGAGGGTGTGATAGGATGTCCATAATGTGGGCGAGGAGGTAATCACTGAGGCCGTGGAGGTAGATAAAATGGCGGTGGGGGTAGAGGCAAGTGCAGCCACGCAGGGAAGTATCTAGTCAAGAGGATATGGCCTAATGTTATGGTTTTTCGGGCAAGAATGAGGCAGAGGCGTCTGACGCGGTGATCACAGGTATTATTCTTGTCTTTGACCCGATGGCTAATGTGTTGTTTGATCCGAGTTCTACTTATTATTATGTATTCGTGAGATTTTCTTATAAGTTTGATATAATTTGTGATGTACTTGATGCCTCTATTCATGTTTCTACCCCAGTTGAAGAGTTAGTCATAATTATCCATGTCTAACGTGCTTGCCCTATTTTATTTATGAGATATCAAACTTAGGCTGATTTGGTGATTTTGGATACGATTGACTTTGACATAAGATATGAATTGGTTGTCCCCTTATTATGTTGTGCTTAATTGTAATACTAAGTCCGTAACTCTAGAAATTTTGGAAAGGGAAAAGTTAGAGTGGGAAGGGGTGTACAAGCCTAAGCAAGTTAAGATTATATCCTCCATTCGGGCTAGTAAATTAGTAGAGCGGGGATGTTTGACCTATTTGGCTCATATTAGGGATGTTGAGATTGAGGCTCCATCTATAAAGTCTATTCCTGTGGTGTCTGAATTTAGTGAAGTGTTTCCCAATGACTTGCATAGTATGCCTCCGGATAGAGATATAGATTTTTGCATTGACTTAGAGTCTGGCACACGCTTTTTTTTATATCCCTCCATATCGCATGGCTCTGACAGAATTAAGATAGCTTAAGGCCCAAATCCAAGAGCTTCAAGATATAGGATTTAGTCGCCCTAGTGCTTCCTCATGGGGTGCTCCGGTTTTGTTCATTAAGAAGAAGGACGGTAGCATGAGAATATGTATAAATTACCAAGAATTTAAATATAGTCACTATCCAAAACAAGTATCCCTTGCCTCGAATAGATGATCTCTTTGACCAATTGCAAGGGGTAGCGGTTTTCTCTAGGATTGACCTAAGATTTGGTTACCATCAATTGAAAATTAGTCTTGAGTATGTGCCCAAGACGGCTTTTAGAACACTCTATGAGCATTATGAATACTTGGTGATGTCGTTTGGGTTTACCAATGCGCCTGCAATGTTCATGAAATTGATGAATGTTCGAACCCTTTCTTGATTCATTTGTAAAAGTATTTATTGTTGATATTCTGGTTTATTCGAAAACTGAAGAAGATCATACCAACCATCTAATCACTGTTTTGGTTGTTCTTGGGAAGCAAAAGTTGTATGCTAAATTTTCTAAGTGTGAATTTTTGTTGAAATCGATTGCACTTTTGGGGCATGTAGTTTCAAAAGAAGGAGTAATTGTGGATCGTCAAAAGGTTGAGGCGGTTAAAAATTGGGTTCAACCCAGTTCGGTGACGAAAGTTAGAAGTTTTGTGGGATTCGCTAGCTATGATCATTGACTTGTTAAGAATTTTTTCTTTATTTTTACCTATTTTACTAATTTAACTAAGAAGGAGATACCATTTGAATGGACTGAAAATTGTGAAGAGAGCTTCCTAAAGCTCAAGACTCTCTTGACCACCCCATTCTAGCATTATCTGTTGAAGGTAAAGATTTTATTGTCTGTTGTGTTGCTTCACATTTTAGTTTGGGTGCTATGTTGATGCAAGGTAAGGATGTCATAGCTTATTCCTCGTATCAATTGAAGGTGCATGAGTAGAATTATCGTACACATGATTTAGAGTTGGCAGCTGTAGTGTTTGCTCTCAATATTTGGCGACATTACTTCTATGGCGTTAAGTGTGAAGTGTTTACCAATCATCGTAGTTTGCAGTATGTATTAACTTAAAAGGATATGAATTTGAGACAATGAAGATAGATGTAGTTACTCAAGGATTATGATGTTACCATTCAATACCATATGGGCAAGGCTAATGTTGTGGTGGGCGCATTAAGTCAAAAATGGTAAACATGGGTAGCTTAGCCTATTTGAGTGTAACCAAGCGACGTTTGCCCAAGGAAATTAAGACCTTAGAGTCAAAGTTCATGCAGTTGGGCATCTCTGAAAGGGGCGAGGTTGTCACGCTCCGAGCCTACACCCTGGGCGGGACTGACACTCGAAGACCATTGATGGCCTCGAGCGGACCCTTGACCTGACTTTCTTAACTCAACAGAAGACAATAATCATATCAATGAACTTAACTAAACTAGAAATTAATATAATAATTGAGAATGTTTAACACTGAAACATTCAACTTGGCTAAAACTGGCAACCCAAGTCTTAACAATAAAAGATAACACTGAAAGACTCAAGGACTAACATCTGACTGTCTATGAAGCCTCTAACATGACTAAAATGTATGTTGGGACAGACCCCACAACATTCTAATGATCTAGTACTAGAAAGAAAGTAAAAGAATCCTCTCCAATGCAAGAAGGATCACCACTGACTCTAGAGTTCTCAACTAGATCAACTGTGCGCTGGATGATGATCCTCGTTACATGCATTTGCATCATAATACGATGTAGGCCAACTGACATAAATACGTACGAGTATGTGAGTTAGAATGCTAAACAATACTAACATATGCTTCAAAAGGAGAATCTAAAGAAGTTACCTGACTCAACACAACTCTACAAGACTGAACTCTTTTCAATATATAACAATTTAAAGTAAGTGCAATATGAAGAGAAACTGTTTAAAACATGATGCCAACTTTGTATGTATGCAAAGATACAATATAACTCTGAGGTGTATGTAAAAATATAAATAACTGTGTATATAAAATACATTTAACTTCTGTGGGAGTTTCTCTAACTGACAACTATCACTCAAGAGCTATTGTGATGATACATCATTTTGCGTCACTCTGCCAGGGCCGTCCTATACCTTACCAATGTATAGAACCTGAACTACTAAGTGGATCCACTAGATTGTGCTAAAAAGCACTAAGTGAATCATCTAAAAAGTATGACCCTTTACTATCCATGGTGGCTACATGGTTTATGGGGGCTGTGAGTTATCTGAACTCTCCCCCATATTAGTGCTCAATACTACTCCCAAAAATATTATTATATTAGCTCTTATATTAGTGCTCAAAACTTAGCTCAAATGCTATCTTGGCAATCTCAATTTCCTTGATTGCTTTATTTAGAAAGGTTTTACTCTTTTCTGAAAAGTAGCCCGAAGGCTCTTTGGAAATCTTAATTTCCAACTATTTATATGTGAAAACATTTTATATTTATTTGGGAATACTTAGTCCCCATATACTTCTTTGAAGAAAAAACTCCACATACTCTGAACTAAATTCAAACTTAAGTCTTAAAACGAAGTTAAAGCCTTTGTAAAAGACTTATGAAACTTGAAATGAACTTCTTCTCCTTATCTTTACTCTTTACTCAACTTTATCTTTAAGTCTTAAAACAAAGTTAAAAGCATTTTTAAAAGACTTATTGAAAAGACTCTAAGAACTTTCTAGACCTTGCTCTTAACTTTCCTTGAATTTGAAGTTAGGGATTCAAGGTTGAAATTCATGTTTTTAGATGGTTTCTATTTGTTTAGAAGTCATCTAGAGTAATTAGAATCATTAGGAAGTGTTAAAACACTTTAGAAAGGCTTAAATGGACTGAATTACGAACACTAGGTGAAAAAGTTGATTTAGGCGCATTTAGGGCGTGCCGCACCAGGCCTAAGTTGAGAGGCCCCATTTGGGCGCACTACAGGCTCGTCACCCCTTATGGGGGGAGCCGCGCTTGAATCCCCCATGTAAACCTGGCAAATTTTCCTCTCTTTTTTTTATTTTAAATCATCTTAATTCGATTCCTTTTCTCAAATTGACTTTAGATTCATGTACCACATCATATATAAAAGTATCTAACCCAATGAAATAAAAAAACATCACTTATTACATCAAGAAACTCTTAAATCTCAGTTCATGTTCAAGAACGAAAGCAATTCAAGAACAACCAACAAGAACATTCAAATTCCAATCTTTTTAGAATAAATTTACGCTGAATCAAACATGCTTGACACGTGGGTGAACGAACCCAAAATTATGGAAATCTTACATACCTTTTTAGGGATGAACCCCGATGAAATCCACAAGTTAAACTTCGATGATCTCGACGAATCTTTGAATGCCCTTATCTTTTCTCCTCTTCTTTTTTCTTCTCTCAAAACCCTAACTCTTTTGGTAAAAGTGTAAACAGATCTAATGCAACTTAGACCCCTAATTAATACCAAAAACTAAATAAATTACTGTGGCAAGGAAAAGACCAAACTTCCCCTTCAAAATTTGGATTGGACTTTCCTTATTCCAACAACCCAACTTTCAAAGAGCATATCTCACTCATACAAACTCGAAATTGCGCAAACTTGGCAACCTTGGAAAGATCATTCCAAAATTCTTTTAAAAAATACCTTGAAGTACACCTAACACATCATGAGCTAGGAGTTATGATCATTTTAAGTTGACCAAAAACTCATATTTCCTAACTTAAACAAATTTCCAGATTTTTCATTATTTCCAAAAATGGTTATTTCGAGTTCTTAGCTTGTTCCTAGATTATTTAGAATTGAGAGATGTTACAGAGGTATTAGCTAGCATTGAAGTTAATGCCACATTTATTGAGTAGATCAAAATCAAACAATTTGAGGATGAAAATTTAAACGAACATAAGGAGAGAATGGCGAATGGTAAGGTACAAGAGGCCACTCTTGATGTGGATGGTGTACTCAGTGTTAAAGGGAGAATTTTTGTTCCTCGAGTTGATGACTTGATCCAAAAATTATTGGCAGAATTCATGATTCGCGATATTATATTCATCAAGGTGTAACCAAGATGTATAGAGATTTGAAGCATTTTTAGTGATGGTCGGGTATGAAGAAACATATCACAGAATTTGTGGTGAAGTGTCAAAATTGCCAACAAGTGAAATATGAGCAATAAAGGCTGTCAGGTTTACTTCAAAGAATGTCAATTCCTAAATGAAAGTGGAAAAGAATAGTCATGGACTTTGTGGTTGGTCTTCCCAAGACTTTGGGGAAGCCCGATTCTATTTGGGTAGTGGTTGATAGATTGAGTAAGTCAGCCTATTTTATTCCGCTGAGAATGGTTTATAATGCTGAACAACTGTCTAAGGTGTATGTTAAAGAGATAGTGAGGTTGCATGGAGTGCTCTTTTGTGTCATCTCATATTGTGGTACCCAATTCACCTCCAAATATTGAAGGAAATTGCATGATGAATAGGGCACCAAACTCACTTCTAGTATAACTTTTCATCCACAGACGGATAGAAAATCAGAGAGGACTATTCTACTGTTGGAAGACATGTTACGAGCGCGTGTGATTGATTTTGAAAAGTATTGGGATAAGTTCTTACCCTTGTGCGAATTCTCTTA
Organism: Solanum sitiens; assembly: GCA_016801875.1. NCBI lineage: Eukaryota > Viridiplantae > Streptophyta > Magnoliopsida > Solanales > Solanaceae > Solanum > Solanum sitiens. The sequence goes on from JABWTJ010000025.1 coordinate 47,639, forward strand.
TAACAATAGTTATCACTTCAACATTGATATGACACCATTTAAGGCACTTTATGGGAGAGGATGTAGATCACCCATAGGTTGGTTTGAGGTTGGAGATGTGAAACCTTTGGGGGTTGATTTAGTGAATGATGCTTAAGATAAGGTGAGGAATATTCAAGCTAAACTTCTAGCAGCCTAGAGTAGACAAAGAAGTATGCATATCATAAGGTAAGAGATATGGAATTTCAGACCGGTGAGAACGTTCTACTTAAGGTATCACCCATGAAAGGGATGATGAGATTCGGTAAGAATGAGAAGTTAAGTCTGAGATCTATTGGTCCCTTTGAGGTCCTTGAATGTTTAGGGCCGTTGGCTTATAAACTGGCTCTAACCCTTAATCTATACGGTGTTCATATGATATTACATGTGTCTATATTGAAGAGATATCACGGTTACATGTATTATATCATTAAGTGGGACTCAATCGCGCTAGACAAAGACCTCTAATATGAGGAGTAACCGATTGTTATTCTTGATCGTGATGTGCGCAAGTTGAGGATCAAAGAGATCAAGTCCGTGAAGGTACAATGAAAGCATCGTCCAGTTGAGGAAGCTACTTGGGAGACCGAGGACATACGAGACAAGTATCCTCAATTGTTCGTCGAATCAGGTACTATTGACACCCAATTTTGGCCTAACATCTTAAAAATTTGTAACTTTTAAGCTTTATTTATTTGATAGTTCAAAATAGTTTTTTTATAATTTTAAATAAGTTTATCGTTAACTATCATTATTTATCAAAATTTAGAATTTTTTATTTGTTAATTTTAAAATTACATTTTTACATTTCATTAGTTACATTTATTATATTTTTTATTATTCAATTTATTCGTTACAGTTGTTAATATTTTATTTTATATTTTTTGCACAGTCTAAAAAATCTTTTAAATATTACGAGTGAGTTTTGCATATGCAGATTAACCAATAAGCCACAATCCTGAGCCATAATTCGAGCTCAATGACTAATAACTAACTATTTAATAGGCAATTAGGTCAAAAACTAGGTGGTGAATACTTTTTAGGAATGAGAATTTTCAGATTGTTGATTCAAAAAAGGAGTTTTCATTATTATTATTTTTGCCGGTGAGCTCAGCGGAGCTCCATAAGTCCACCGCCTACGCCTCAAAACCCCCGTTTCCATTGTCATTTATTTCATTCTATTCCAAACTTACATGTCCGATCTCCGGAAAAATGAAAACCAGTCACTGTTTCTTTGTTCTGCCGAACCACCGCCCAAAAGCCACCATGGCTCAACCGTACCAGTGAGTTTGAAGATCACAAACAGACCATTTTTTTCAAACAAAGAACCACCAAAATCCTCCAAAAATACCCCTTCTTCCGGCGAAAGCAGCAACCCTCAAACCCACCAACAACAACCCGACTATCAGCTCCAAAAAACCATCGAAACCCCCATAATTTCTCTTCCAAGCTCACTAGCAATGCCATCTCCAGCAAATTTCAAGTACGACACCATCACCAGACCAGAACCCTTTTTCCGGTCGAACCAGCTGTCACCACCGCCTCAATCCAGCGAACCAGCAGACCCAAGACGCTGCCAGTCCTTTTCCCCCTTTTCTTCATTTTTTCGTTCATTTTGCAGGTCGCCGGAGATCTCGAAGCTCGCCTCATCACACTGATTTTTTCAACTCCAACAACAACAAACAATAACGGAGCCAAACAACCCCAAATCCAAGCTCCGACGAACACACCAATGAACCAGAGTGAAGCTCCAAACTCCGACAACGAGCAGCCAATAAAACTCACTTTGAAATCTGGCCGGAAAACTTATGTATATGGTAACTCTCTTCTATTCTTTATATTTAATTAATATTTATGCTTATCTTTGTTTGTTAAATAATTTTACTCATTAAGTTTTTGTCATTGATTCAATATTAGGAACACCGTTCTTGTTTACCTTTTTATAAATTATATTTGTTTTATTTAAGATGTTAAGTTTGATTGGAGTAGTAATTGCTATTTTTTTTATTTGCCATTTCCATATCTTATTTATTTTGTGACCTGTTGATGTTTTTTTTTAAAAAAAAAACTTAATTTTTGTATTTGAAGTTCATTTAATATTACCTAATGTTAATATGCTTCTGTTCATGTCCTATTTTAATGAAATTAATATGAGTTTTTTTGTTTTAGTTTTGCCTTGAAGAATTGTTTTAGTTGTTTTAGTCTTTGGTGCTATAAATTATATTACAGTTGCCGCTTTATGCTTTTATTAGATTAATTTTACTATTATATTGTTGTTTCAATGAATACACTAGTATAGGTTTATTTTGTTTTATTTCATAAATGTTTTCCGTCTTAATTTGTTACAAGTTTGCTATTTGTTAAGTTGTTGTTTTCTGGTATAGTACATTACAGTAATTGATTTTATCATCACGTAATATAGTTGTTGCTCTACTTAGTATTTTATCGCCATGTTATGTTGAGCCCTTTAGTTTTGGACTAATTTAGTGCATCTTATTTTTATTTAAATGCTCATTTGTTCTCTATATAAAATTGCTCAATGAGAAAATCTCTTCGTCGGTTTTGGAGGCCTTCACATTGTAAAAGATGAAAATTTAGTTTAAGTTTATATATTTCATCTATTTAAATTGACCGATGAAGAGATTACCGTCGATTTTCAAGGCCTTCCATGTTAATAAGACGAATTTTATTTTCAGTTATTATTTTATTTATTTTTAATTCATATTTATTTATCATTAACTCTTTTACTAATTGTGTTTACAGGTACCCCGGAGTTAGGGGCGGAGCGACCTTGGTACAAGGGGTTTCAATCGAACTCCCTTCGACAGAAAATTATACTATTTATACATGGTTAAAATAATATTTTATATATATATATAGTAAATGTCGAACCTCCTTTGGCTACTCCATGTGTCTATTTCTACGAATTTTGAACTTTCTACGAATTTTGAACTCCCTTATTTAAAATCCTGGCTCCGCCACTGCGGCTGGAGTTGTTTCTCATCGAAGTTATTCGAATGGAATTCAAATTTATTTTATATTCATTATTGTGTATATTATTGATGTTAGACAATCTTAGGTCGATATTTACATTATTATTTTATTCTATCATTTGTGTATATTGCATGTTTATTGTACTTTATATTGTTTATATCTCGTTCTCAATTTGAAAAAAATAAATTCAGTCGGGATCCACATTTGTGGATTTCGAAGGGTGCTTAACACCTTGCCTTCGGAATAACCTGAACCCTTACCTAGAATTTCTCGATTTCGTAGATTACTTTTATTTGGTTTTCTAAAATTAGGTGGCGACTCTTTTAAACTTCGTTTATTCTTAAAATTCATTTATCATTGAATTAATTTATTATTTTTTGAGTCACCGTGACGTTTCGCCCTGTTTGAATAGAGTAGGGATTTAAACAGAATGATGACTCTGCTGGGGATAAGAGGTTCTAACCAATATGATTCATTTTTTCAAATTGAGAAAAATTTTCTTTTATTGTGTTATACCTTGTATTTTTTATATTTCGCTTATTATTTGTATATTGTATTTTTTTCATTATTCATTTTATTGTATATTCTCATTGCATTTCAAAATATAATTTTTGCCAAATGGCAAATAGAATGCATTAGGACAAAAGGCGGTTATGTTGCTTTCCACGACTGTCCTTCAGAAAAAACCTTCGAATTCTTTTGAAATGGTAAACGAATAGTTGGTTTGCGGTCATCCAACGTCGTTTATTATATTTCACCCTATAGTTTGTCCAACTCAGATTTTGGGTCTTTCAAAAGCCACTCTTAGTCAACTAGCGTAGAGCAAAATCAAATCTCAATTTCTAGCGCATTTTGAACTTAGTCGACCCAGGGCGTGTTGGGCCCATTAGAGGTCCACCTTGTGTCTATTTGGCCCAATGGTCAACAAAAGGACAAATCATGCATATTTGTTTAAATTTGAAGGATGTATACAATATTTTGCAAATCATTGTCACTTGGGGTAGGGAGCTTAATAGTTTATTCAATTCGAAGAAGAATCAAGTTACCATTTCATCCAAAGGTGTTGGCATTTGGAGATAACAATAAGTTCAAGAAGAAATACCTTTTACAGAGGCTTAGTTTATGATTGTTCTCTTGCGTGAGATTGATTATTTGTATCCTTTTTTCTCCTTATTTTGTAATTCTATTTGAGTTACTCATAAGCTTGTACTAAGTGTTTTGGGAGACAATGGAAAGTTGTCAAATGACATAATACATCCTTCAAATAGATTGACCTATCTTTGGCATAAAAGGGTCACATATTTTTATAAGACGCGTAATAATTATTTGTATGCTATGTGATATACTTCAGTTTGCCTTTAATTAAAACAATGCTTATGTGTTTAATTCATTATTTGTGTGATATTATGTATTATCCATTATGAATATGAACTAACACTCTTACCTTTTGAGTTGTTCTTCTTTTAAGCAAAAGGTTAATTTATATCAGAATTTGAAAGTCATTGATCGTCCGAAGTAGCAACGGACAAGAGGACTCGCGAAATCTCAATCTTTGTAATTCACGAGACAAAAATATAAAGTCAAAAGACAAATCATGAGAGTCCCTGACGATGAAGTTACAATTCATTATTTTATTTGTTTTATGTATTATTATGGCCTTACTTTCACACATTTCTTATATTTTTGTAGGAAAATCGTCCCCGATAATATTCTGGGATGGTCATAACAGTGCGTAGTTTTGGTGAATAATTTGGAGAAGACACAGTTCCACGAGATATTTAAAAATACAACAACATGTGATTACTGCAAAAAACATGATAGACCACATTCAATAAACAGTACAAAGGTCGACAGTTAAGATGATACAAGGATTCGCCCCGAGTTTGTTTGAATTTTTAAATGTTTTATGTCATATCTGAACGAACTACGCGTACCTGATTCTCATCTTGGTGTTATATGTAGGCAACCCTTCTTGGGTTCGGTAGTCATTCTTTCAAGTTTCAAAAAACAATTGTGCATATATTCTAAGTCACATCTGCACAAACTACGCGAACCTGATTCTCATTTTTGTGAGATACGTAGGCAGCCCTTCTAAGGTTGTATTTATTCTTTCAAATTTTAAAAAAGAGATTAAATAATAAACAATTTGTGCATATTATCAAATACGTATTTGCACGAACTACGAGTACCTGATTCTCATCTCGATGAGATATGTAGACAGCCCTTCTTGGGTTCGGTATTCATTTTTAAAAAAAAATTGTGTATATATCATAATAGTCATGTCTTCGACTTACTTTAGACCAATGCAGTTAGGAGTGGGTAAAAATATTTGATATGATGAAAAGGACTGACTTTATGGTAAATCGTAGATTCTTTTGGTACATCTCATTTACACTTCTGTGATGCTTGAAAATTCTCCTGCATGCGTTCAAAATAAGAATAAAACCAATCGTATGTTTCATGTGCATTGTGTGGTGAACTTTTAGATCAAAATTCAATTGTATAGCACGTTGATCTAGAACTAGGCCTGAATGTCATTGAGGCAAAATCCTGAGTAATGTTTGGTTTGAGAAAGGATTGTAGGCCCTTTTTGAACCGATTATGTCTTTCAAAGCCTACCAAATGACATTAATCCCTGGTTTTCCACTTTGAACCTGAAATCTTTCTTTGAAGTTACCAAATACAAAAGATAGAAAGTCTACCAAAGTCTAGGAAGCAAAAATGACTTTTAGAGAAAGAAAAAAAAAAGAAAAAAAGTTGAAAGAAAGACAAAAATACCCCTACAAGGTTAATGAAAGGTGGAAGGAAAATACTCCAACAAAAAAGGAGAAAAATTTATAATAGAGAGGTGAAATAAGAGAAAAGCTCCAAGAAATAAAGACTCAGAAGAATTCGAAATAAAGGGGTGAAAAAAGAAAAAAAAACTTCAATAAATGAGAATTCAAAAGAAGTCGAAAAAGGGGAGGACAATGAAGAGGATCTGACGCCAAAGGCGTATCAATCATTAAGGACACAAATTCAGTGTGAGCTCATGGAGGAATTAAGTCACTCTTATCCCAAATAAATCCTACCATCCCTAAGCTTACGTTACAAGCCAATTGACAAGCCCTACATGATCTCATTCCAAATGTTTTCACATTAGTGGAGATTTATATAAGGTCCAAGCATATAGTATCACAATTTTATGCATTGAACATTCTTGTGAGTGTGAGTGCACTTTGAAAAATATCCTAAAATTAAATATTTCAAATATGTGTGAAATAAGATCAGTCTTTGTCGTGAGGGCACTTGAAACATGAGAATTGGTACAATTCACAACGTGTGTTTGAAGTAAGATGAACGAATCTTGTTGATCCTTAAGTATGTTTGAGGTACCACTTGAAGTTGTAGGAATTACCTTAAATTCAATCTTAATTAGAAAAAGAGAAAAAATAAAAAGAATGAGAGATTTACATGCGATCCTAACTGTTGGAACCAATTGTAGTCAAAATTTGAATATCTCATAACATTCTTTATTTTTCAAAAAGAAAAGAAAAACAAAAAAAAAGTGAGCAAGCACCCACTCTTTAATATTTTTCAAACCTTTTTTTTTATAGTATTTCCATTTTTGTTTAAAAAGAAGAGAAGAAGAAATTATCTTTTCGAGTCATTTATTGTAAAAAGTGTTATTAGGTTAATCTTGTATGTCTAAGAGTCCTAAGGATGGGCAACGGACGGGATGTATCGGTACCGTTCCAATTTATTTCGATTCGTTCCGGTTCGGTTGCCTACAGAATGGAATGGGATATTTTGAATCGATACACGGAACAAAACGGAACCGAGGTTTGATACCAATTTATTCCGGTTTATTCCAATTTCATTCTGATTCGGTCCGATTTTGATCCGTTTCCGAATGATTAATATTTATTAATTAATTTATATTATATATTTATAAATTATATTATATATTTTATATTAAAATAATTAAATTAACCCCCCCTACCCATGCCATGCGGCCCTACCCCTCCCTACCCCTGCAACTTTAATTAAAAGTTGCACCCCTGATCCCCATGCACCTGCAATCTGCATACAACTTTAATTAAAGGCTGTTGCGTCCCAACTCCCAATTTCCCATCCCCATAACCCATGTCCCTATTCTCCAAATTCCAATGGCCAATTCCCCACAAAATAATAGCGTTGGGGAATATGGCCGGCCATTGGCCAACGATCGTTTTTCATAAACGATCGAATAATCAAACGACTATATTTTTTAATTCCAAATTTTCAATATATAATCACAACTCACAAACAATGTCTAAAAATTATATATACATACATAAATTAGAGAATATATATTTTCATTCAAGTTTCTAAGTTTTAACGATTATCTTTCTCAAAATTTCAGACTTTCAATATTCATGTTCTAAATTTCAATCAAAATATCATTTGATGATTTGATGTATTTTTGAGGAGGAATCTTCTTCAAATTTCAAGTTTCGACATCAATATTTTAATTTTGGTTATAATCGTTTGTTCTTACACAAACTTTGGGTAACTTCATTCCACTCTCTAATTTTACATTTATTTTTATATTTATTATTTGTAACTTGTAAATTGTTCTTATTATATTATTTGTTCTTGTTAAGTTTTCTATTTTGTAATTTATAATTTTATATCATGTAGTCTTCTAAAAAAAGTAGAGGTAAAAAAGGTCTAGCAGAATCTAATAAAAAAATTTAGTTACAAAAATAAAATGAAGGTGCTAGTTCTTCTAAATCTAAATTTCCTCTTGTAAGAATGAATACAGATGAATTTACGCATGTGAATGAAACTAGTTTTTTCCATTTCGGTCCTATAGATATTAATTCGGATACTCCTATAATTCCCCATGAATTTTATGAAAGACATTATGGTATTAATCAACAAAATGAAGAAGTGAAAATTGATGAATAATTAAATTTAGATGATACACCGACTAGTCTCGACCTCAATAGTACAGGTATGAAGTTCTACCTCTGGTTGGAACTTCTCGTCCCCTTATTATTCCAACTAGAGGTAAGAACAATGTACAACGTTCTTTAAAATCACATGTGTAGAAATTTTGTTGTTTGAATGAAGAAAAAACTTTTAGTATATGTAATATTTGTAAACAACATTTTAAATATACATATGGTGGGAGTAGAGGTTCAACGGGGGACTAAAAAATATTTGATTAACAAGCATAGTAAAGAGTGGTTTTCATATATGTCTTCTCTTGAAGTTGGTGAAAATTCTAGCATTGAAGCATCGGCTAGAGGATAAAATATGGTTCAAGGTGAATTAAATACTTCGAACCCAAGTGGTCCTCTTACACATCGAACTTATAACAAGGATTGTGATCGTGAAAATTTTGCTAAAATAATTGTTGTTTGTGCTTTACCTTTTAATTTTGGAGAACATCCGGGTTTTATTGCATATATTCATGAAACATATAATCCTAGTTTTAAAGGTTTATAAAGAAGCATGGTAAAAAGAGATATTTTTAAATTTCAAGGAAAACATTGTCAATATTTACGTGTCTATTTTGAACTAATGGATTGTAGAGTTGCTATTACTATTGATATGTGTCGTAGTCCTAATGGTTTTGATTATTTAACTGTTACTGTGCATTGGATTGAATATAATTAGAATTTACAAAAAAGAATTATTGGTTATAAAATTTGTCAAAAGAAAAAATTAGAATATATATTGCTACTACTGTGTTGGAAATTTTAGATTTTCGATCTTTGTGATAAAGTCATTAGTATTACTTTAGATAATCCGTCTGCTAATTTAAATGCTATTAATATGCTAGAACCTAGACTTTGTCCTATTAGTAAATATGCTTTTCATGTTATATGTGTTGCGCATATATTAAATTTAGTTGTTAGTGACGGTGTGAAATTATTTGAAAGTAGTTGTGATAAAATTGTAACGATTGTTTTTATATTTTTCATATTAATAGTAATAGTAGAATTAATCAATTTAAAGAGCTTAGTCACATTTAAACTTCCGTTTAGAAAAGTTTTGAAGCATGTAAAAACTAGATGGAATTCTTTTTATTATATGCTTGAAGTTGCTTATGCATATAGACAACCTATTACTACGCTATTTAATAATCATAATACTTATCCTGAATTTAACTTAATGTTAGTGATTGGGATGAAGTAAATGAACTTAAAATATTTTTGAAATCATTTTATGATGCTACTAAAAAATTTTCTGGAATATATTATCCTACTATTCTGAATTTTTAATACACATATGTGAGATTTCATCTATTTTTTTTGAATACAAAATAAATAATTTATTTACCAGTGCTATTGAAGTTATGATTACAAAATTGAAGAATTTTTTTTTTCTATCCCTCAAATTTATTTAACTGCAACTCTTTTCAACCCCGAATATAAGGAATATGGTGCAAAAACTTTAGTTGAATGCATTTATCAAAATTTAGATATTAACCAGAAGAAGAATCTGATTTGGTAACATGTTAAAATAGTATAAAATTACTTGCTAAATAAATGTATGATAAATATTCTTCCTTAGATAATGTTGAAAAATCCTCAAACGTCTATGCCTCAAGTAGGTGCTCATAGACGAATGAAACATAAACTTGGTCTTGACTTTTCTAATAAATGTGAATTTGTTAAATATCTTGAACAAGGTTTGGATGATATGACAAACGATGAAGGTATACCACAAACTATTGAACTGGTGGAGGGCTCGTGGAACTCAATTTCCAAAACTTAGTAGGATGGTGAAGGATGTGCTTGCAATTCAAGGATCATTAGTAGCTTCGTAGGCAGCTTTCAGCGCGATAAGATTTTAAATTGGAGATCACAGATATTCGTTAGCAGAAGACAGCTTGGAGATATCAGCGTTATTTAGAGATTGGATAAATGCTTAGTGGAGAAATCAAGGACTTCCAAAGTTATAAAGTCAATTTGAACTTTTCATAGATTCAGCCATTGGATGTGGTAGTGACGATGGCATCGAACTTCAAGATCGCCAACGATCTACCAAGACCAAAAGTTCATTACAGTCAATCTATAACTGAGTTAGAAAGAGGATTTATGGGACTATACAACTATTAGTATTACATTCGAGATTTAGTTGAAACAGAACCCTTCCTAGAAGGTGGTTGCGTAAACTATGCACTCTACTAATAGTTGTAAATTGAAATTGTAATTTGTAATACAAATTTCAATAAATTAAATTGCTATTTTTTAATTTGTGTAATTATTTTATCCTTATTTTTATTTTTATTTTTTTAAATTATAAATTTAATTTATTTATATTACAAGACACAAGTTATAAATATAAATTATAAATTATAAATATTAATGAATAATAAGTAATAACTTATAAACTTCAAAAGATTTAAATCTTGAAAACTTAATTAGACTTAACTTGCAAACTTAATAAGTAATTTTTTTTAAAAAAAAAATATCTTTAAAATAAACTTAAGTAAAAAATTACATTATAAATTTAAAAATATTAATTAAAACTTGGAAAAATAAAAAAATATTCATATTTTCGTAATTTCAAAAAATCATTTTTTGAAATAACTAGATGTGCCATCCCGTTTATTCCGTCCCGTTCCATTCTAGTCCATTCCGGTTCCATCCCGATATATAGTGGGAAGGGACGATATCGAGTATCCATTCCGGTAATTTCGGTTCGGTTCATCTCGGTACCAATCAACGCATTCCGTTTCGGTCTGGTACCGGTTCGTTCTGGTCCGATGGTCCCTTTTCGATCCGTTGCCTAGTCTTAGAGAGTCCTATTCTACTTCATTGGGTTGTCCATCCCAAAATATGATATATCTTGTCTTTAGGCTTTGAATATAGCAAGCGATATCATTTTCATGCATATTTCATCATGTTGATATTGTGTATTATCTACTGATAATCTCTCAGATTATTTGCAGTATTCATCATCTACAGGATTGAAACTACATTTGACCTGATTCCTGGATCAACAAGATATGTAGGCGCCACTATGATTCGATCATATACCTAGTGTGATTTGACTTTCTCCTTGTAATAAACATCGGGATAGAATTTTTGATAATATCTCAAAAAATAAATGTGTCATCTCCAGCAAGTCAAGATTGGAGATCATTTTGAGATTTGCCAAAAGTTTAAACTGGGACACAATTTTTGAGGAAGACCTCAAAAATTCCAATAAATATTGTGAGAAGCTTGATAGCAACTTCAAAAATCCTTCAGCGCTTGAAGCTCAAAGTTAACTTGCAAATTTTCAGCGTTGTCATGGCAAACCAACACCTCCTCGTATAGATCCTCAATAAAACTTGGATCACAATAAACATAAAAAGGTCAAGAGTAACATGTTGATTGCTCACATGTGTTAAAGTGGCCATGCTTTTGTACACATTCTCTTTTAAAGAATATTTTCTCAATGTTTCTTGACTAAGTCGCTAACTAATGCGATATTGTGTCTACTAATTTTTTCTTTTCAAATATAGTAACAAGTGAAGCATCGGAGGTGATGAAACTTTCAAGACAATAATCGAGCAATCCACCTCGTTACAGTGGGCAATCATCGAGCCATCCACCTCGTTACAGTGGAAAATCATCGAGTCATCCACCTCATTACAGTTGGACAATCATCGAGCCATCCACCTCGTAGTTATGAAAAATCATTGGGTCATCCATTATTTGCATTTTCATTATATATATTTTTATTTTATTTACCGAGAGATCCAGTGCACTTTTTTTCATGAAAAGTTCATTGAATTTTCATTCACCAAGAGGGTCATTGCATTTTTTATTCAGCAAAAAAGGTCATGCATTTTTATTTGCCAAGAGGTTCATTGCATTATTTATTATCAAAAAGGTCATTCATGTTTTATTTACCAAAAAGATCATGCATTTTTCATTTACTAAAAGAGTCATTGCATTTTTTTATTTGCCAAAAAGGCCATTGCATTTAAGTCGCATCTATTCGGTTATGAATGATGTGCATCATATCTGTTCAACGTTCAAGTCAGTGGAAACTTGCGTTGAAAGATATTTGCATTTAAGTCACATATATTCGGAGGTGAAGGATATGCACCCTATATTTTTAACGTTCAAGTCGGTGGAAACTTGCGTTGAAAGATATTTGCATTTAAGTCGCATCTATTCGATGGTGAAGGATGTGCACCATATCTTTTCAACGTTCAAGTCGATGGAAACTTGTGCTAAAAGATATTTGTATTTTAAGTAGCATCTATTCAATGATGAATGATGTGTACCATATCTTTTCAACGTTCAAGTCGATGGAAACTTGCGTTGAAAGATATTTACATTTAAGTCGCATCTATTCGATGATGAAGAATGTGCACCATATCTTTTCAACGTTCAAGTCCATGGAAACTTGCGTTGGAAGATATTTGCATTTAAGTCGCATCTATTCGGAGGTGAAAGATGTGCACCCTATCTTTTCAACGTTCAAGTCGGTGGAAACTTGCGTCGAAAGATATTTGCATTTAAGTCGCATCTATTCGGTGGTGAAGGATGTGCACCATATCTTTTCAACGTTCAAGTCGGTGGAAACTTGCGTTGAAAGATATTTGCATTTAAGTCACATCTATTCGGTGGTGAAGGATGTGCACCATATCTTCTCAACGTTCAAGTCGATGAAAACTTGCGTTGAAAGATCTTAGCATTTACGTCAAATCTATTCGATGATGAAGGATGTGCACCATATCTTTTAAACGTTCAAGTCTGTCACGACCCAAAATTGGATGTGATGGCACTAGTCTTATCCCACCAAGACAAGTCAGCCTAAAACTCAACAATTACAATAATATGCGGAAAAATTTACTATCAACTTAAAAATATCCCCAAATCACGTGTACAAGCCTCTGAAGTATTACAATTGATACAAAAGAAAAACTCAAGTCTCAAATGAACTTGTTTCAAGAATAGAACAAGATCATAATTGACAATCAGCTACCTCACAAATCTCCAAGAAGCCTCGGAAAAGAAGAGAATGATAAGTACCATAAAAATCCAGGCTCATAACCTACAAAAATTTGTAGAAGCAAGGGGTGAGTACCAAACCACACGGTACTCAGCAAGTAAATCCCTAAACACAAGCTAAGGGGATGAAATACGGGTACTCCTACCACCCCAATCGAACCTCCACTACTACAACCTGCATAAAAATCAGCCCAACCTAACAGCTCACAATTACCTAGCACATAGCTCAACAACAACACTTTGACAAATTACATGTCCTCAACAACAAAACTTCAACAGATTACATATCCTCAACAACAACACTTAGACAAATTACATGTCCTCCACAACAACACTTTGACAAATTACATATCCTTTACAACAACACTTAGACAAATTACATATCCTCCACAACCACACTTTGGCAAATTACAAGTTTCACAGAAAGGCATTCACAAGATCAGCAAAACACAATATCAAGTTCACTAATGATAAGTATGTGCAATGCAATGGAATGCAATGTCAAGTATAATGATGCATGTCTGACCTAGAGATACACACCCGCTGTCTCTCAGTCCGGGACCCATGGGGGACATATCTGTCCATGCATCTGTCGCGGCGCACGACACGACCCTCGATAATAGTAACCATCGCGGCGCGCGATACGTCCCTCGAAATATAGTATCAATCGCGGCGCGCGATACGTCCGTCGAAATGGTAAATCCTCTTTAACTTCTCATTCTTTCTCAACACACATAACACTTTTCACAACTATGTCTCAGAATAATGCAAATGACATGTTCACACAAACAATGAGGAGATGACCATTTTCATAAAATTGCACAATTCACAACAACACAAACATGATATCACATCAACAATGATTCAACAAGCTTTCAAACCTTCCTCAACACATCACACATAAATAATTAATCACATTGCCATTTGTTACCTCTTTTTCATCATTAGAATTAATCAATGTGGACAAGCCTCATTAGTCCCAAACATATACCACAAGGAATACACGCATTTCATACACTTAACAAGAGTTTAGAAATTCACTTGCCTCAATTAGTCGAACAATGACTCCAGAATTTGAGTCTTCCTCTTTCCGTTGACTTCCAAACCAATACAATCTATTCATATAGATGACCACAATGAGATTTCGAAATTAACAACACCCAACTCTATAATCAAGTTTTTAATATTGATGCCAATTAATATTCAAACTTTCATGTTTCTCAAACTCAAGCCTAGAGTTGAGTCATAATTCCTCCAAACACTAAAAACCCTAATAGCTCTTTCATATAATATAATACGCCTAATACTTAACTATATATTCAACATTATTAAAACCTGAATTATAACCTTATAACTATAATAAAAATCGTAAAAATCAACTAAGCCCTGATAACTTTTATTACGGACGACTACTGCATTCAAAATATAAGTGAATGCCTTTAATTATTATCATGATTACATAGCCATCAATTGGCCGTAATGATAAAAAAATGCACGAAAACCAATTTGCTCCAATTCTAAATCACTGCAAAATAAAAATATAATATATATAATATATAATTAATTGAATAGTGAATGTTGTTACCTCCTTACCTTTTCCTCTCATTATTATAATAATATTAATAACTATAACTACCATTTGAATTTGATCCATATTTCAATTGCATAAAGAAGAAATTTATTACTGTTACCTGATCGTGAAGTGGTAGTCTCCCCGCCAGCCGCCGCTCTATGCAGGTTAGTTTCTGGCTATTCTCTTTCTTTCTTATTATTATTTTATTTATATAAATTTTAATTATTTATTAAAATTGATAAATCCACTAACTTATTTTTAATACACGGTGATAAGGGTATTAAATATAATATGGAATTGATCCATTAACTATCAACTAATAAAATTTAATTATTTAATAAATAAATACCCACTAACTAAATAATTATAGTTATAAAATAGTTCAAATTCTCAAAAATTACATTCCGGGTCATTACATTATCCACCACTAAAAATCATGTTCGTCCTCGAACATAAGGATAAAGAAGAAGAATAACCGACATTACCAAAAGCTTGAGTTATGACCTACCAATCAGTGTTTATCTCTCCAAGTGAGCTCCTCTTTAAGATCATTCTTTTAAGATAAAGGCTAAGAAC
This sequence comes from Solanum sitiens, assembly GCA_016801875.1. Classification (NCBI taxonomy): domain Eukaryota; kingdom Viridiplantae; phylum Streptophyta; class Magnoliopsida; order Solanales; family Solanaceae; genus Solanum; species Solanum sitiens. Next base: position 62,789 of record JABWTJ010000025.1, read on the forward strand.
TGAACTTTCGATTCAAACTTTTGAAGATCTACAAATCAGGAGTGATTACTAAGCGATATACTAACCCATGAACCCAATCTAAACTAAAACTCATTGGACCCTAACACAACCATCATGACTAATCATTTCTCACATAGGCAAGATACCCTTTTGAATCTATACTGATTACAACCAGATGTAAACTTTAATCAACCACCACACACTTATAATGCTCACCATAACAGATCTTATCAAGATTTTCTTTTCACAACACAATTTGTTTTTCACGAGCTTAAGTTATAAAAATTCGATCTTTAGACATGAGGTACTCATCAATGGAAAATCAAACACATCCAATCCAAAGAAAATTAAGATCAAGTAACCACTCAACAAGCGGTACACACCAAGATACAAAACCTTTAATAACAGTGTCTGATAACTGTAAATATTCACGAAATCTCTTCTATAAGTTCTCATAACCAAAGTTGTGTGTAAAACCATGGGTATCTTCAACTATCTCAAACCACACCGAATCTATCATAACTGAAATAACCAAGTTTCTCAAAGAATTTCACCTTACCAAGAGGACAATTACAAGATCACTTTATCCTATCCACCACTAGGGATTCTCCCATAGAACACGTGAGGGTATAAGTGGTCAATATAATTCCAAACCATATCCAAAATGAAGTAGATGGATGCATAAGAATATACAGAACCAAAATCAAATAACACTAAATACTCCTTCCATAGTCTCAATATCAAACATTTCCACTCATATGACTTCATCTCTTTGATTTTATTTTTTTAGCTAATCCCAATTAACCTGTCTGATCCCCTTTCATAATTGCTCACATACTTGTTTATCGACCCCCACATAATCTCACAGCACACTACTAGAGCTAATACTCTTAATACAAACAAACATCATAACCACACCAATCATTTACTTTACTCTCAAACCGTCACTAGTATCAAAGTCTTCTTAACAAACACATTATCACCTTCAAAAGTTTCAAACTATGGCTATCTCTCTTTCTACATAAGCATTTTATGATAAATACAAGTTTCACATAAGGTTGATAGCACTAATTTTAAATCAGATAGTACCTTCCTATCGAGAATAAGCCCTTAGATCACACCCACAATCAATTCCACACAAATTTTCATATATTATGTTTTGACTGCCATTTATACCATCATGTACCTCATCTCAAAACTCAATGAAACATTGGTCACTCCAATAGTTCTGTGTACTATAATCTCATAATATCTACTAACCATCAAATATCTATGTAACACATTATAACAGTCTGTATCATCCCATCAACAAAGTAGTTGTAATCTCCTCAAATTCTTATAAATTATGTAAAATTGTAGGTCCACACCGTTAAACATCAATAAGTTACCTATCATAATTTGAACAATCTAATTCCACATAACCACATGGAATCCTCCACGCATAGATGCTTGTCACCCAACCAAAACTCAATCTTTAGAAAAAAATCGATTATAACTTCCTCGTAAGTCGGTACCGGAATAGTTCACATATCATAGTCATATCTAACTTCATAGGCAAATATCAATAAATCCTTCAACTACAAACCAATGGCTTTTGCAAGAGATCTTATTCATTCACTTTTCTCAAATTCTTCCCATGACACAAAATTCTAAATATCTTGAACCCTTCAATACATCATACCAGTGTTCCTTTTATTAACTTGACCAACAGCCCATGATATTACCTTATCCTCTAAACTATAGCATAATGTGAATACCCCTTAGGTGAAGCAATCAAAAGTAACCAACTGTACTACTCAACTTTTAAGTCCTTCCAAATGTTTTATACTCAATGTGCTCGATCCTTACTTACCTTACCAATTCATACCTTGACAAAACACACTATCACCATTCTAAGCTACAAAGAAAACCATGAATTTTGAATCCAACTGTGTAACTCAATCTCTTTATCTATCAACATTAACTCATACCTTGAAATCTTTTTTTTCCCCCTATGAATTCATGTATCTTAGCTTATCATTGGTTGTCTCTCTATCGATCTTATCGTATGCTTCACTAAAAATTCAATCATACTCGTTATAAAACTCAAAATCACGAAAACTTTGTCGTTAAACTCGAGTTGAACGTCTGTCTTGACAACTTTTTTTTAAGCCTTATCCAATAGTTTTTAACCAATTTGATGAACCTGTGAAACTATTACCATAACAAGAGCAAAACAAAGAAACCAATGTCTCTAAACCCAACTTTCAACTCCTCTGAAGATACCTTCTTAGCCCTTGCAATTAGAATAAAATATTATTGTTCGCACCTCTTTCCAAAGACTAAACTACATTACACTAATTCTTTTCATTTATAACTCTAGCTCTTTTCAATTTTATTCAAGCGGCGTCTCAGCATTTCCTATAACTTTTCATGCAATCAAGCTACTCAATAGTATCAAACCACAACTTTAAATACTTTCAAGTCACCATTATAATATAAAATTCATTTAACTAACGATCTTTATTATATAGATGCATCTTAATCATAATCGAACTCTTATTACCATCATGCTCAGTTAGCTCTTATCATCATCACGAAGCCAACATTTTCATTAATATGACACCTCAAACTCGGTTATATTCATCAAATCCAAAGGACTATCCCACTTTTATATGCACTTCTTACTAAAATCTTCAATTACCTTTACACAAGTATATTCTTCGTGACTTTCTTTACTCATAAGCTTGTCATTCTGGTATCTTTTCATTTCGTTGGTCCTTAAGATGAAATAATCAGTCCTTATTTAGAATCCTCGAGATACACTTCATAACCAAAACACATCAATACCGTACCAATGACTCACCACTAAAATTTTCAGTACAATATAATGCCTAACACATTCATCTTTGGTAACAAGTTCGCAAGCTAGTTGGTTTCTCAAATATAAATACGACATTGAACCTTATTATACGAGCATTTGACACAACTGATAACTCTTTAGTATTTGGTAATTGCACTTGACATCAACGTATCCATTTCCATATACCACTAGTACCAAATTGTGAAGACTATTAAATCCACCACTAGAACACATCATACCTATCGAGAAGATCATATCCAAACAGGTCACCCATTTCTACCCATCAAATAGATGTTTAAGTATTATCATAGTTCCATATCTAGCCCAAGCTATATGAATTCTTTCATAGGGAAGGTCAATATCAAAAGTAACACACTCCATAACTCCAACCAAGTAAGCATCAATACTATTGTAGTAGAAATTCTAACCTTAATTGGTGCATCATTTTCTAAGAATTCTATTCATGTTATGATAACTATACCAACTTGAATTTCCAAGTTACATTGTTCATTATCTAGCCACCCCTTTGATCATTCCACTTTCAATAATTGTCAAACCATTTAATGTATCGTATATAACACATAAGTACTATTTAAATATTTTCCATAAGTATATCACCTCACCTTAGTACCATATCTAACATCCCAATCATACACGACACCAACTACTTTCATGAGGAACTACGCACGAGTCATCACATAAATGAGAGAGAATGAAATGAAACAATAAGAATCAGAACGGACAAACAATACACGATAGAGATTCAAGAGGTGAAGATTTTTCATAAAAGTCACTATAGCCTCTCGAAGATAAGTACAGACGTCTCCGTACCGATCCTCGAGACTCTACTTAGACTCGACTTGTACACACGTGAGACCTATGAACCTGGTGCTCTGATACCATTTTGTCACGACCCAAAATTGGATGTGATGGCACTCATCTTATCCCACCAAGACAAGTCAGCCTAAAACTCAACAATTACAATAATATGCGGAAAAATTTACTATCAACTTAAAAATATCCCCAAAACCTGGTTGTCACGTGTACAAGCCTCTAAATTATTACAATTGATACAAAAGAAAAACTCAAGTCTCAAATGAACTTGTTTCAAGAAAAGAACAAGATCATAATTAAGGAGAAAGAAAGTCTGATGAGATGACAATCAGCTACCTCACAAATCTCCAAGAAGCCTCGGAAAAGAAGAGAATGATAAGTACCATAAAAATCCAGGCTCATAACCTACAAAAATTTGTAGAAGCAAGGGGTGAGTACCAAACCACACGGTACTCAGCAAGTAAATCCCTAAACACAAGCTAAGGGGATGAAATACGGGTACTCCTACCACCCCAATCGAACCTCCACTACTACAACCTGCATAAAAATCAGCCCAACCTAACAGCTCACAATTACCTAGCACATAGCTCAACAACAACATTTTGACAAATTACATGTCCTCAACATCAAAACTTCAACAGATTACATATCCTCAACAACAACACTTAGACAAATTACATGTCCTCCACAATAACACTTTGACAAATTACATATCCTTTACAACAACACTTAGACAAATTACATATCCTCCACAACCACACTTTGGCAAATTACAAGTTTCACAGAAAGGCATTCACAAGATCAGCAAAACACAATATCAAGTTCACTAATGATAAGTATGTGCAATGCAATGGAATGCAATGTCAAGTATAATGATGCATGTCTGACCTAGAGATACACACCCGCTGTCTCTCAGTCCGGGACCCATGGGGGACATATCTGTCCATGCATCTGTCGCGGCGCACGACACGACCCTCGATAATAGTAACCATCGCGGCGCGCGATACGTCCCTCGAAATATAGTATCAATCGCGGCGCGCGATACGTCCCTCGAAATGGTAAATCCTCTTTAACTTCTCATTCTTTCTCAACACACATAACACTTTTCACAACTATGTCTCAGAATAATGCAAATGACATGTTCACACAAACAATGAGGAGATGACCATTTTCATAAAATTGCACAATTCACAACAACACAAACATGATATCACATCAACAATGATTCAACAAGCTTTCAAACCTTCCTCAACACATCACACATAAATAATTAATCACATTGCCATTTGTTACCTCTTTTTCATCATTAGAATTAATCAATGTGGACAAGTCCCATTAGTCCCAAACATATACCACAAGGAATACACGCATTTCATACACTTAACAAGAGTTTAGAAATTCACTTGCCTCAATTAGTCGAACAATGACTCCAGAATTTGAGTCTTCCTCTTTCCGTTGACTTCCAAACCAATACAATCTATTCATATAGATGACCACAATGAGATTTCGAAATTAACAACACCCAACTCTATAATCAAGTTTTTAATATTGATGCCAATTAATATTCAAACTTTCATATTTCTCAAACTCAAGCCTAGAGTTAAGTCATAATTCCTCCAAACACTAAAAACCCTAATAGCTCTTTCATATAATATAATACGCCTAATAGTTAACTATATATTCAACATTATTTAAACCTGAATTATAACCTTATAACTATAATAAAAATCGTAAAAATCAACTAAGCCCTGATAACTTTTATTACGGACGACTACTGCATTCAAAATATAAGTGAATGCCTTTAATTATTATCATGATTACATAGCCATCAATTGGCCGTAATGATAAAAAAAATGCACGAAAACCAATTTGCTCCAATTCTAAATCACTGCAAAATAAAAATATAATATATATAATATATAATTAATTGAATAGTGAATGTTGTTACCTCCTTACCTTTTCCTCTCATTATTATAATAATATTAATAACTATAACTACCATTTGAATTTGATCCATATTTCAATTGCATAAAGAAGAAATTTATTACTGTTACCTGATCGTGAAGTGGTAGTCTCCCCGCCAGCCGCCGCTCTATGCAGGTTAGTTTCTGGCTATTCTCTTTCTTTCTTATTATTATTTTATTTATATAAATTTTAATTATTTATTAAAATTGATAAATCCACTAACTTATTTTTAATACACGGTGATAAGGGTATTAAATATAATATGGAATTGATCCATTAACTATCAACTAATAAAATTTAATTATTTAATAAATAAATACCCACTAACTAACTAATCATAGTTATAAAATAGTTCAAATTCTCAAAAATTACATTCCGGGTCATTACAAAGTCGGTGGAAACTTGCGTTGAAAGATATTTGCATTTAAGTCGCATCTATTCGGTGGTGAAGGATGTGCACCATATCTTTTCAATGTTCAAGTCGGTGAAAACTTGCATTGAAAGATATTTGCATTTAAGTCACATTTATTAAGTGGTGAAAGATGTGCGCTATATCTTTTCAATGTTCAAGTCGGTGGAAACTTGCGTTGAAATATATTTGCATTTAAGTTGCATCTATTCGGTGGTGAAGGATGTGCACCATATCTTTTCAACGTTCAAGTCGGGAAAACTTGCGTTGAAAGATATTTGCATTTAAGTCGCATCTATTCGGTGGTGAACGATGTGCACCATATCTTTTCAACGTTCAAGTCGGTGAAAACTTGCGTTGAAAGATATTTGCATTTAAGTCGCATTTATTCGGTGGTGAAAGATGTGCGCTATATCTTTTCAATGTTCAAGTCGGTGAAAACTTGCATTGAAATATATTTGCATTTAAGTTGCATCTATTCGGTGGTGAAGGATGTGCACCATATCTTTTCAACGTTCAAGTCGGGGAAACTTGCGTTGAATGATATTTGCATTTAAGTCGCATCTATTCGGAGGTGAAAGATGTGCACCCTATCTTTTCAACGTTCAAGTCGGTGGAAACTTGCGTTGAAATATATTTGCATTTAAGTCGCATCTATTCGGTGGTGAAGGATGTGCACCATATCTTCTCAACGTTCAAGTCGATGAAAACTTGCATTGAAAGATATTAGCATTTACGTCAAATCTATTCGATGATGAAGGATGTGCACCATATATTTTCAACGTTCAAGTCGGTGGAAACTTGCGTTGAAAGATATTTGCATTTAAGCCGCATCTATTCGGTGGTGAAGGATGTGCACCATATCTTTTCAACGTTCAAGTCGGTGGAAACTTGCGTTGAAGAATTTTCATTCATCCTACCGATGTACATACATTCAAAATCCTATCGATGGATCATTTTTTTTCATTTATCCTAACAATGGACATATATTCAAAATCCTACCGATGGATCATCATTTGTTTTTCATTCGTCCTATCAATGGACATACATTCAGAATTCTATCGATGGATCATCATCTTTTTATTCGTCCTACCGATTGGACATACATTCAAAATCCTATCGATGGATCATCTTTTTCATTCGTCCTACCGATGGATATACATTCAAATCCTACCGATGGACCATCTTTTTTCATTTGTCCTACCGATGGAGATGCATTTCTATCCTACCGATGGATCATCTTCATTTGTGTATCATAAGAGATGCTACCTTTTTCGCTGTAATTTTGTCCCTACTAATGAGTTTCCTCTTTGTTTTTTCGAGAACATCCAAGAGGATGCATTCTCAATTGAGCCATGGGTGCGAACTACTTCAACAAGGACGCAAAACAACATGAAACCTTTTGGAGGCAAGCCTGGGATTGACTTTCACCATAATCCAACCACATTTCAGATAAAGGTCATGTGTTCGGCCAAAATTAGGTTTGTCAATTTTCGTTGTCCACAATTTCTTTCATCAATCATATTGAACGAAAGGGACAGCCGTTGACATCAAATTTGACCTAACATTTTAAAAATTCGTAACTTTTAAGCTTTATTTATTTGATAGTTCAAAATGATCTTTTTATAATTTTAAATAAGTTTATCGATAAGTATCATTATTTATCAAAATTTAGAATTTTTTTATTTGTTAATTTTAAGATTATATTTTTACATGTCATTAGTTACGTTTATTACATTTTTTAATATTTATTTTATTCATTACATTTGTTAATATTTATTTTATATTTTTTGCACAGTCTAAAAAGTCTTTTAAATATTACGAGTGAGTATTGCATATGTAGATTAACTAATAAGTTTGGGCCACAATCCTGAGTCCATAATTCAAGCGGAATGACTAATAATTAACTATTTAATAAACAATTAGGTCAAAAGCTAGGTGGTGAATATTTTTTAGGAATGAGAATTTTCAGATAGTTGATTCAAAAAGGGGTTTTTCATTGTTATTATTTTTTCCGCTGAGATCAGCTGAGCTCCATCAGTCCACCGCCCTACGCCCGAAAACCCCCCTTTTCCATTGTCATTTATTTCATTCTTTTCCAAACTTACATGTCCGATCTCCGAAAAATGAAAACCAGTCACTGTTTCCTTGTTCTGCCGAACCACCGCCCAAAAACCACCATGGCTCAACCGTACCAGTGAGTTTGAAACTCACAAACAGACCACTTTTTTCAAACCCACCACCAACAACCCTACCAGCAGCTCCAAACAACCATCGAAACCCCCATTATTTCTCTTCCAAGCTCACTAGCAATGCCATCTTCGGTAACTTTCAAGTACGACACCATCACCAGACCACAACCCTTTTTCCGGTCGAACCAGCTGTCACCACTGCCTCAATCCAGCGAACCAGCAGACCCAAGACGCTGCCAGTCCTTTTTCGCTTTTTCTTCGTTTTTCCGTTCATTTTGAAGGTCGCCGGAGAGATCGAAGCTCGCCTCATCACACTGATTTTTCAACTCCATCAACAACAAACAATAACGGAGTCAAACAACCCCAAATTCAAGCTCCGACGAACACACCAATGAACCAGAGCAAAGCTCCAAACTTCGACAACGAGCGGCCAATAAAACCCAATTTGAAATCTGGCCGGAAAACTTATGTATATGGTAACTCTTTTCTATTCTTTATATTTAATTAATATTTATGCTTATCTTTGTTTGTTAAATAATTTTACTCATTAAGTTTTTGTCATTGATTCAATATTAGGAACACCGTTCTTGTTTACCTTTTTATCAATTATATTTGTTTTGTTTAAGATGCTAAGTTTGATTGGAGTAGTAATTGCTATTTTTTTTATTTGCCATTTCCATATATTATTTATTTTGTGACTTGTGATGTTCTTTTTTTAAAAAAAAACTTCATTTTTGTATTTGAAGTTCATTTAATATTACCTAATGTTTTAATATGCTTCTGTTCATGTCCTATTTTAATGAAATTAATATGAGTTTTTTTTAGTTTTGCCTTGAAGAATTATTTTAGTTGTATTAGTCTTTGGTGGTATAAATTATATTACAGTTGCCGCTTTATGCTTTTATTAGATTAATTTTACTATTATATTGTTGTTTGAATGAATACACTAGTATAGGTTTATTTTGTTTTATTTGATAAATGTTTTCCGTCTTAATTTGTCACAAGTTTGCTATTTGTTAAGTTGTTGCTTTTTGGTATAGTACATTACAGTAATTGATTTTATTATCGCATAATATAGTTGTTGCTCTACTTAGTATTTTATCGCCATGTTATGTTGAGCCCTTTAGTTTTGGACTAATTTAGTGCATCTTATTTTTATTAAACTGTTCTATTGTTCTCTATATAAAATTGACCAATGAGAAAATCTCTTCGTCGGTTTTGGAGGCCTCCATATTGTAAAAAATGAAAATTTAGTTTAAGTTTATATATTTTATCTATTTAAATTGGCCGATGAAGAGATTATCTTTGATTTCCAAGGCCTTCCATGTTAATAAGACGAATTTTATTTTCAGTTATTTATTTCATTTATTTTTTATTCATTTTATTTATCACTAACTCTTTTACTAAGTTTTTTAAAGGTACCCCAGAGTTGTTTCTCATCGAAGTTATTCGAATGGAATTCAAATGTATTTTATATTCATTATTGTGTATATTATTGACGTTAGACAACCTTAGGTCGATACTTATATTATTATTTTGTTCTATCATTTGTGTATATTGCATGTTAATTGTACTTTTACATTGTTTTTTTATCTTGTCCTCAAATTGAAAAAAAAATGAATTCAGTCGAGACCCACATTTGTGGATTTCGAAGGGTGCTTAGCACATTTCCTTCGGAATAACCTGAACCGTCACCTAGAATTTCTCGATTTCGTAGATCACTTTTATTTGTCTTTCTAATTTTTCTAAAATTAGGTGGAGACTTCTTTAAAATTCGTTCATTCTTAAAATTCATTAAAATTGAATTAATTCATTATTTTTTGAGTCATCACAACGTTTCGCCCTGTTTGAATAGAATGGGGATGTAAACAGTACTACCATTTTTCTTCCTTAGACTATTTTCCTAAGTTGGTCACTCGAAAATGAGTGAGGGGTTAATTGCTATTTATGTTAACGAATTGTTTCAATCGTTATAGAAATGCCAACGGGAAAAAATTAGGGTCGGAAAAACTTTTTAGTAGTAGTTGGATTTTTCAAACCTTGTCTAAATTTGGAGGAAACCGGAGTTTTTGAGGTGTAGAAAAATCTGGTAGCAATCGGATGACTTAATTAAGAATTTGATTACATGAGGTGTTAGATAACTCGTTAATGACCCCGTACGACTTTACGGAATTGAATTTGAGTGAGTAGATCTTTGGAAATCGAACTTAGCGTAAAGGGTATTTTCGGAGTGTCGTGGGCTAGAGGTGTATTGTGAAATGGTTTTTGGAAATTATTGAGGGAGATGATTGGTTTGAGAATCTTGCTTTGGCGGGGGATTCTGCCGCTCATGCATAGCCGTTGTGGCGGGAAGGGTGCCGGTGTGGCGGGCAGGACGCGAGTTAAAGTCGTTTATAAACCCCAAAATGACATCAGTATGCACTTTTCGACTTTCAGAGTTAAAGAACTATCCCGGACGATCTCTACACATTTTTCACCATTCTTTAGGCTAAAGATAAACTTTTAACTCTCCAAATCCATTTTTCGATCCGTAGAATGTAATAGAATGGGTTAATAGTGATGGTGGAAGTGAATGATTATGGATTCTATGGTGGAAACAACCCTAATCGATTAGTTGGGATCATGAGTTTGATCTAGGGTTCATAGAATTTTTATAGTTTTGAATAATTATCGATTGTTTGTTGATTCTCATATTATTATGATTGCTTGTAGACCAAGAGCAAGTGGAACGAATTTAGAAAGGAAAGGACCAAGTTTCTTAGGGTTTCAAGCTTGTTTCGAGGTAGGTGATGGTTTTGATTATATATTTGTGTGATGTATGCATGTTCTTGCTTCATTATGATACTTCTATATCTATGAATGTTTCAATATTGATCACACTTGTTGTAAATTAGATAGATGAATGATGTTACCATGAAATCATGATGTAAATGTATGATCTTGATGATATAATTGTGATTGTGATTTTAATGTGTGTTTGGGGATCGGTTTGCCACGTTGCGGCAAGCTAATTTAGATTGGTTACCATGTTATGGCATAAAAAAAGGGATCAAATTTCCATATTTTGGCGAGCTAACTAGGATAAGTTGTCACATTCCAGCATAAAAATGAGATTGTATTGCGACGTTCTGTCAATCTAACTGGGATCGGTTGCCACGTTTCTGCATAAAAATGGGATCAGATTGTCACGTTCTAACAAGCTAACTGTTTGAGTTTGGGTTTCGTGAGAGGACTAATGTTGTGATGATAAATGTGAAATGTATTGTTAATTTGTCATGCTGATAGTTTGTATATGTTGACATATATGCATGCGATTATAATGTTGCTTGACTTGTCTATGTTATACCCGTGGGATAGCCGCGTGATCCTACCATACACGGTGGTTGTATACTGATTTTACAGCTTGCTATTTTTTTGTTGAGTACATTGCATCTTCAAGAAGCTATTGACAGACCTTGCTTAGGAGATCAGTGATCGTTGCTCGAATTCAAGGGTGAACCAATTCTTCCGGGCTGCCATGAGATTCTCTTTCATCTATGTCCACCATTTCCAGACTTAGCCATTTATTCTAGATACATGAGTAGCTCATTAGTTTGGAGATGCATATCTTCTTATTAGATTTATGGATCTTAGATGTTTTGGTACATTGACTTTCAGATTCTAGGTATATGAATTTCAACATTTGTAGTTAATTAACTTGCTTCCGTAACTTAATTTTCTTAGTTTTGATTTAGTTGCTTGGTTTGGGTTGTAGTAGTGGTTCTCCCACCGGAGGGCTAGTGTGAGTGCCAATCACGACGGTCTGGGTCGTGACATTTACTACCCATGATGGGTACATGGTTTATGGAGATTTGATTTAATATGAACTCGCATCCCCATATCGGTGATCAATACTAGTCCCAAAGAATACTTAACTCATAAGTTTTTAAAATAAACTTGTTTCTTTGGTTTGAGATATTTAATCAAAACTTAGCTTAAAAGCTCTTTTGAAATCTATGTTCCCTTTCTAGCTCAAATGTGAAAACAGTTTAAAACTCTTTGGGAGTACATAGTCTCCATTTACTTCTTTGAAGAATAAAATTTCAATCTTTACTCTTTACTCTTTACTCAACTTGAACTTTAAGTCTTAAAACAAAGTTGAAACGTTTGTAATGGACTTGTTAAAATATAATTCATGCCGAATTATGGACGTGAACGACTTAATTCAAGATTTTCAATAACAATAGATAAAACTTAATACTTGAAACTCATAAACTTCAATGATACTACTCATTTCAAGAATGCTCAAGTCGGAGGGTTCATGCAAAATATGAGCATGAACTACTCAACTAAAGGACTCAAAGACACTTCTCATCTCAAGACTGTCCGACTTATTAGATCCATGCAGAATTATGGGCACGAACTAATCAACTCAAAAACTTCATGGGTAACATGTAATAGTCCCATGATTAGGAAGATAAACTCAAAGGGGATTAGGAACTCAATAATCAAGACTTAGAACTTGAATATACTACTCCTCTCAAAGATACTCAACTGATGGAGTTTATGCGGAAGTTATGAGCGTGAACGACTAGACTTAAGGGTCAAAACATCAATAAGGAAATCATGTATATGACTCTTCTCATCCTCATACTTACTTCCTCAAAACTCAGCTCAAATCGATATTTAATCTCAAAGGATTCACAATTGAACTCAAAGACTTTCTTGAAATCTACTCTTAACTCTCTCTTGAATGTAAATTATGAGTTTAAGAGTTATGTTCATGATATGAATAATCTCGTGATGACAAAGTAGACTCATGAATACATTGTCCTCACTCTCATACTCACTTGCTCGAGTCTTGAAACAAGTTACTAGAAGTTGTAGAAAACTCTACAAAAGGACTCAAAGGGACTTTCTTAGAATGTTCGAAAGAATCTTCAAAACTTAACTCTCAACTCTACCTTGAATTTGAATTATGAAATAAAGATTATGATCATGTTAGGAGATATCTTAGTTATTTAGAAGTATCTTAGAGTAGTTAGAATCGAAGAAGAGTGAAGCTACCGTTCGTAAGAACTCAAACGGAGCAATTTAGGTATTTAGAAGTAGCTTAGAGTAGTTAGAATTGAAAAAGAGTGAAGCTACCCTTCGAAAGAACTCAAACGGAGCAACCGATTGCAAACTGAACGGTACATGTGACCCTGGGGCTATGGGTGGCGCAGGACACCAGCCCCTAAAGTTCAGAGCATACTTGGGGGCCTCCGACTGGCGCAACACTCCAAGCCCAACCCAAAAGACTCGAAAAAATTCTTTGCTCATTTTCTCACCCTAATTCGCCTAGAATCGAACGGTTTCTTCCTCAATCACTTCGATTTGATTACTAAATACACTCTAATATACTCAAATAGACTCAAATGACTAAATGTCATCTCAAGAAATCATCAAAACCCCAACACAACAAGATTTATAATGAACTTCAAGAACACCTATCAAGAACTCATCAAGAACTCTAATCTTTCAACTTTAAGAATGAAATTTCACTGAATATAACAGCATTGACATTTGGCTGAACTAACCCAACACTATGGAGGCTTAGATACTCTTATAGATTAAACCATGGCGAAAATCCGCATCAAGATGCAAGAATCTCGACGAACGCTTTATTCTCTCCTTTTTTTTTCTCTTCTTTTCTCTTCTTAAACTCTAAACTAAAATCATAGGCGTATATTAAGATTGTAAAACTGAACCTAATAGGATTAGAACCTTAAAATATTACTAAGAACAAATTAAATCTAATTGGGTAAGACAAAGACCAAAATACCCCCTTACCATTTTCGGCTAGCTTTCCTTAACTAGAAAATCTAACTTCAAAGGCTATATCTCACTCATCCGAACTTGAAACTGAGCAAACTCAATGGCGTTGGAAATATAATTCAAAAATATTTTCTAAGATATCTTGTAGCACACCTATATCATTCTGTGCTAGGAGTTATGGTCGTTTGAAGTTGATCCAAAACTCATACTTAGCTTAATTTTCTAAATTTCAGATTTTTTTAATTTCCAAATTTAGTTATTTTAGAACTCAAGGTGCTACATCTACTGACCTGACCTTAATATTAAAGAAATTTTCAGTTTTCTTGGTAAAAGTCTTACTCACTACAAAGAACGGTTCGAGTCTTAGTTCAAAATTTTTCTGGGGTATGACATGAATACACGCACCAACTGATACTTACAACGTGTCAATTATTTTATTTTTTATATTTTTATATTTATATATGTTATTCTTATTCTATTTGTTTCTCTAAAAAAACAAAATCTCTATTCTTCTTCTTCTTCAATGTTCAACTGTTGACCTCTTTTTTCACCCCACCAGCTAATCTTTACCATAGCCACACCCACACACTTTAACAACATCTCAACTATTTTCTCTAGCAAATAAAAAATAAAATAGAAAAATAAAAAAAATACTATCAAATCTCCGGCGCTTCTTCGTCGACTGTTCAACCATTTTTGTGTATTTCATCTTTAATTTTTGCTCAAAATCAACATTTGTTGTATCTGCAAAGACTAAAATACTCTCTCTAACCCAGATAGGGTATTTTTACTGGATTTGAACGTGACCCCGACGATTCTCCCTCCGTCATCGTCATCGTCATCGTCGTCAAATCTTCAATGCTTCTATCGTTGGTCCTTTTTGATCTTCCTCCGCAACCTCACTCCGCTTTCATCTCTTTCTCTGTCAGTTATCTCATTAATTTTATCTCCCTCAGCTAAAAAGAGTCTGATAACTCTTCTGTGTAAAAGTAGACGAAAAAAATCATAAAACAAATAAAATAAAAGAAAACAATATTTTAATTAAATAAATGTTAAAATAAATAAATAATATTTTTTTACTTGTCTCACTCGCTAGTGGCGAGTGAAGTACACTCCATGTGCCACATAGGATCATAAGGGGATAATAAATTCAATCTGAGCTAGAATAAGCGGGTATTAAGACCTTTTCAAAGTTTCAATATTTTTCTTTTCTAAAAAAAGTATAAGTTTGATGGGATAATTATGTATTTTCTCATAAATATTTTAAGTTTTAATTATTGTGATTTATAATGCTTTTAATTGATGTAATTTTCAAATGATATATGTTACTCTCTTTGTCGTAATTTATGTGGCACGTGTTAAATTTTGAGAGTTAACCAAATTTTAATATTTTTTTAATTTTAAGTTGTTAATTATTTTGATTTATAGTACTCATGTATTTTACAATAATACATGTTACTCCATTTATGCAAATTTATGTGGCACGAGTCAAAAATTTTTTTGGGTAACGACTTAAAAAGTCTACGCTAGGCTAGGCTAGTATTAGACAAAATCTGAGAAAGATAAGGTCTACGAAGATTGGGGAAAAGATCGTGTGGTATTTCTAAGCTTGGACTATGATTCCTAGTGACTAAGACATTAAAGAATCTATTGGGCCATTTTTAATCAAATTTGGGTGAGAAAAACTCCTGGAATCGAACTTGACGCGAAAGGATTAACATAGAACATTAAGTTTCAAAGCTGTTTTGCTAAATAGGGGCTTTGGAGAGGATTTACGATTCTCTATCTCCGTGCAAGACGCTATTGTGGGTTTCATGCTGCAATAGAGGGATGGATTAATTCTTGCTAAAGTAGGTGGGATGCTATGGCGACAACGCTATAGTGTGTCGGGCCACTATTGAGGATTTAGTATGTTTTTGGTGTAGAAAAGGTCCCAAAACCTCTTATTTTCTATAAATTTTTTCTTGAAAAAAGAAAGGACGATTTAGGGCAGCTTCCTTCCGTTTTCCACCAAGTTCTTTGGTAAAAGTAAGTCAATTAATTTCCTATCTTATATTTTGATTCTTAAGCCTTTGAAATCTGGTGTGTTACTCTTGGTGTAGGGTTTTAACTAGAATTAATGGTGGAATTCTTAATAAGGGAAAAACTCTAGTTCTTTAGAGTTTTCAAGGCTTGATTCGAGCTAGAACTGATGGTGGAATTCTTAATGAGGGGAAAACTCAAGTTCTTTAGAGTTTTCAAGGCTTGATTCGAGCTATATGTTAATTGTGCATTTTCCATGCCAATACACTAACATCTGGAATAAGTACCAGTAGTGGCAGATTCATGATTTTCATTTAGGGTGTTCGGAAAAAAAGTAGTGCCTAAGATTTGATTTTGAAACCTCAAGGTGAGTTTTGAACCCTCAAGGACTAAGCAAACCTCTAATCTTACATTCAGAAGGTTCAAGATCAACATATAGACATGAAAATTCTTAAAGTACCTTAAAATTATACAATGTAATTTTTTCGTGAACCCCTAGGCAACCTCTAGGTCCGCCCCTGAGTACCACACTAGTAGAATGGGAACGAGTACCACCCCAATAGCGTATACTAACTATGAAAATGGGTACCACACCTGTACATAACAATTTGTAAGTATGAGTTGCATGAGAGAACCATACTGGCTTGTTGTATTGTGATGATTCATGTTGGTTATCATATCAATTTAGAGTAAGGACTGGGAGTCTAGGCTATGTTGTACTTACGTTTGTAATAGTGTATTATATCTAGGTCCACCCCTGGGTACCACACTAGTACAATGGGAACGAGTATTACACCAATATACTAACTATGAAAATGGGTACAACACTGATACACTAACAATTTGTATGTATGGGTCGCATGAGAGAATCATACTGACTTGTTGTGTTGTGATGATTCATGTTGGTTATGCATATCAATTTAGGGTAAGAACTAGGAGTCTAGGCTATGTTGTACTTATGTTTGTACTTGTGTATTATCTGCTTATTAATTTATGGTTGCCTCTTCATATTTTATAATGTGGAACTAGTCGATAATCCTACCACATAGTTTGGTTGTGTATTAACACTACACTTTCTCTAAATTTGTTGAGTACAAGACATATTCAGGCGAATGATTTGAGACCTCAATTGTAAGATGCACAACATCTGAATTCAAGGATGAATTACCTCTTTCGGGCTATCATTAATTTTTCCCTACCTTGTTGTCCATCTTTTTCGACACAGACATATTAGACTTTAGACTTGTGTTTTCTGATTGGGTTGCATCCCCATATTCTAGACTTGTTAGATATTTTTCTACAATGACTTTCAAATTCTAGAAAGTTCATTACTCACCTGTTTTGTTGAATAGTCAAGTTTATGAGAATTTGATCTGTAATTGTTTAAAACAATTTTCTAAGTATTTAATAACATGACTTTGCTTTTTAAAGGGTCTGATGGTTAAGCTTGGGGTTGGTATTGGTTCTTCCATCATACAATTAGTGTGGGTAATCAAAATAAAAAGAAGCAAAACATTTTCACTCGCCAAGATATTAAAAAATATATTAAAACACAACTCAAAGCATAATTTAAATAATCTAAGAACTCTCAGTAAATAGTTTAATCTATCTCCACCCACAACAGACAAATCAATATACTAACAAAAAAAGAACATTAGTGACTTTTGTTCAGTATTGTCCCATTGAAAATGAGGTAGGACCTATCCAACCAAACAAGGACCTACTAGGCTACAACTAAGAAATATAAAGAACTAAAATTTTAAAAAAAATAATTAAAGAATTACATGACATATTGGATTTTTTTTGGCTTATTTCTTTTTAATCCAAACTAGCTCCAACAAATTTTTATAAAAACAATGTTAGGAAAAACGGTGCATCGTCTAAATTACCTATCTAAGAAACAAAAATTAAACGAAAGGTCAATATTTCCGTTGCAATCACTTAACCCTTCGTTATAGGCACAAATCCCTCCCTATGAAAGCGATACGATACAATAAAATATTGATCAGAACATCATGACCTTAGGAGCAAACTTTAAAAGCCTATCCAATGCACTAGGTAAGAACTTTCTTGCAAAAAGGTAACACATATTTGTAGGCTCTCCATTATACATACATTGAATTCCAGTTCTCATTTGGTGTAACAATTCCTTTGTTACCTCAGTTCTAGCAAATTTTGTAGGGTGGGGTCCACCTTTTGTCCAGTCAACCCAAGTCAACGTTCTATTACCATTTTTCCACCAATATCTCATGGTGACAAAAGTTGGTAAATAATGTTCATCAGAGTAACATGCTGGCCTACAAAAATCTTTGAATAAATTGAAGTATTTTTGATCGGTGATCATATCAAGTGCGATCTCTCTATCAAGCTCAAACCATTGAGACCCTTTTCTCCATTGCTCAATAGTCACCCATGGTGTCATTTGACTATTATAGCGGCCCCGTCCAACGGGGCCCCATTCATCATAGGATTCCACAAAGGTTTTTGTGGAGTTCATGATGTAGGCGTAGATAGTTGTGAAATTATATAAGGGAATGCAAGCCTCTGAAAGAAGCACAAAACGTTCATTTGACATGTCGAGTAACGCGTTGGCTAGTAACCTCCGTTCTGCATCAACCATGCTGAATTCTCCCCAATCTACTCTCTACATATTTTTCAATAAAGAAGATTTTATCAATTTTAATGTTTTCCATCCTTGGATAAAAAATGTTACATATTTACGTATATCAAATAATAATCGCATGATAAAAATAAAAAATGAATAGTAATTCACTTGGAAGGCCATTATGAACTGACCTTCCAAGTGAGACTGGGCCAACTCAAGCCCAAAGACAAAGTATATTGGTTCACTAAAGTGAGATCAATGCTTATAGCTCAATAGTCTTCCACACATACTATAGCGATTCACTTGTACTTGTTATATTGGATTTGACAAGCTCATTCAAAAAACAACAATTGACATGATTATATTATCACATTGTTTCTATCAATTGATGCTTAGTATTTATTATGTCTTAAAAAATAATTTTGGGAATAAACAATTAATTCTAAGGGTAATTAAGTATGGAAAAAAATTTAAGTATCTTTTCTTGATACGCTAAAACGTGACAAATAAAAGTAAAAATTTAATTTTGCAATAATGAACAAGTAAAAATGAATAGAGGTAGATCACACATAAAATATGAATAACTGCAATTAGTACTAGTAACATACCTTACTTGGGACTCTTCGACCATGAAAAATTGGTCCCTCTTCAGGTGCATCCCCTTTGAAAGATGGTTGAGAATGAATATAAATGGAGTAACGACCTTCATGTCCTCTAAAGAATCGTTCCCAAAGTGGTGCTAATGGTAAACTACCTCTTGCTAGAAACATAAACGCGACCTTTGGGGTACGATTAAATGGGAATATCTTAGCCTTAGGAATCATTGAAGCTCTCCATATCAACTCATCATCCATCATATCATGCATTGCTTTAGGAGGCTTAATATAATCGGTTAATCCTATTCTACCAACACCCGGGATTTTCCTCTTGATATTATTATTCATCTTCACGCCTTGTTCTTGATGCAATATTGGAAGAGATGGAGGAGGGCGCGATTTTGGTGGTACTATTAATGGAGGAGATGGTTGGATAGTAAATAGTTTTTTCTTTAATGTGATTGGAACATCTTTTAGATAGAAGGTTAGTGATATTCCTATAACCAAACCAGAACCAAAGAAAAGAAAATACACAATAAGGCTATGGATATACCTTTGAGAATTGAAAAGTTTTGCTGAGATAATCTGATTATGATGTGTTTCATGCTTCATTTTCTGAGACTATACTTTAATTTCTATCTAGTACTATGATATAACAATTAATAATATAATCATAACAATGTGTGATTCTTCCTAATCTTGTTCTTCTAATATCTTACACCATTATAAGATCACCAAAAAACAACAAAGATCTATGTAAGATCTAAGAACAATCACCAATAAATGGGACTAGGATTGTTACATGAAAAATGTACAAGTATTTGGAGGAAATGTGACACTCTAATCATTTTAAGATATTGCTAAAGCAATTGAATGTGAAATTTGTCAAGAATAGGGAATATTATTTATTTTCATTAGATTTAAGGAGAATTTAGTTTCAACATGATTAAAACATAGAGATCAAATTAGATGGATGAAGAGAAGAGAATAGACAGAGTAAGAAAGAGAGGAGAAAGAAAAGGGGAAGATAGTTTGGGTAATGCCAAGTGGATTTCAATTTGTCCAACAAAATTATGACTCATAGCCCTTCTCTATAGGAAGGGAGCAAAGGTAATGACCACTACTATCTACTTAGACTCTCAACACTCTCATGCTAACTATATGAAAAGGGAAAATAAAAACTTTCAATAGTATGATGCTCTTGTTAACACTAGATAAAAATAAACTCTATATATGTTATGTTTTCAACCAATCAATATTGCTTCAAATTACAATGTATTTTAAATAAATTATACCAACTTGGATATTTGATAAAAAGGTTCAATTGTATAAAATTACAATGTTATTAAATAAATTATACCAACTTGGATATTTGACAAAAAGGTTAATTCAATTGTATGTATTTAAATCAATATAAATAATAATAATAATAATAATAATAATAGAACATCATGCACTAGTGAATTGGGTAAAAATGATATAGCATCGACCTACTCATATTTGATATGAATAAAAAATTGGTAGGGATAATAGATATTCATATTATACATCTTCTTATATAAAGAAATAAGTATTCTCAAATAACAAGTACTTTTTCGTTTTCTTTTTCTCCTTTTAGGATGCACTGTTCACTACAAACAAAGTTGATTATCAGGGACGAATAATTTCGTCATTAATAAATCATATTTTGTCACTAAAGTTCTTGTGTGATAAAAAAATTTCGTCAATCAGTCGTCACTAAAATTCTCCAAATACGATTTAGTGTTTCGTCGCTAAAAGAATTGTATTTACTACAAAAAGAAGAATCATCCCCAAATGAATAATTATATGTAACAAATTTATTTGTCATAAAAAGTGTAATTTGTTTGTCGTTAATAGTATCTTTTGTCAGTAAAAATGTTATTATTACCGACAAATTATATTGTTGCTAATTAATTATTCAAATAGTGACGACATCAATTGTCTCTAAAGTATATGTATTTCGTAGTTGAACAAATGTAATTCCGTCACTAATGACTACCTTTTATATACAAAAATAAATTTGTCCTTAAATGTATAAATTTTGGACAAATTTATTATTCTAAAAAGGTTGATAATTTTGTAGTTGAATCTATTCATTTTGTCAGTAAAAGTATTATTTTTACCGACAACATATATTGACACTAAAATTGTTATGATTACTGACAATTATAATTGTAATAAAATAAAATTTTAATTTGTATTCAATAAAAAAGAGGATATTGGGACAAATATATTTTTGTCACTAAATGTAGTCAACTTATGGTAAATTTATTTATTTCGTGACAAAAATATTTCGTCTGAAAAAAATTGATTTAGTCATTGTTAAATGCTACCTTTAATGACATAATCTATTTTCACCTAATTGCATTCATTTATGATATTTAATTATTTTATATTAGTGAAAATTCTAAATTATAGAATTACATAAATTAAAAATTAAATAATAAAACATGCTAGATAATAATGAAATCCATCCATAAAAATTAAAAACAACTATAATATATGAAGGTACTAAGTCATTTCAGGCTCCATAATTAAAGTAAAATATGTCCAATAACAAAAAAATCTAACTGAAATAGAAGAAACATTACTCCTAAACAAAGACAGAAAAGTAGAAATTTCTTCTAAAGTATTAATAATATGGTGATACTTGTCTTGCAGTAGGCTTGATTCAATTCTCACCTTTTATACCTACGTAAAAGAGAGAGAAATTTTTTATAAGAGTTAATAAAAAGTAGAATTTGTTACAGATGCTTTTTCATATGTAAATTTATAAGAGTTAATAAAAAGTAGAATTTGCTATAGAATATGCTTTTTCATATGTAGTGATGTCATGTTTCATGAGCACTGCAAAACTAAATCATACATAATGTGAAGCTATATATTAGCTATACATTTGCTAAGATAAAACTCTCTATTTATTTCAGGGCTTAGACTTCACATATTTTGAACTATATGAAATGTTAAAGCTACTAAACTCACTGCCCATAATTCAAAGAATGAAAATCTTTTATTCTTCTATCTTGTAATAAGATAGACATTCCTTCTGATATCTTTTTGTCTAAACCTGTCGACTATCACATTATATGGTAATTAACTAGTTGACTTTGTCTTCACAAAGTAACACATCTCCAAGAAAAATCTATGGAGTAATATCAACTTTAACAATAACAAGAGTCTAAGGAGAATGTGTGACAACACCGGAGCATACAATAGCTAAAAATAAAAGAAAACATGGAAACTTTAAAGGGGACCGATGATTGTATGATATGTCTAGTAAAACAAGTGTGGATATGAGGTGGCATAAAGAAAAATATCTTGATGAGGCAAAAGTGTTAAGGCATCCAACAGATTCTGAAGAATGAAAAGAGTTTGATAAGAATCATCAGTGGTTTGCATAAGAATCACGTAATATTAGAATTGGCGTTGCAACTGATGGTTTTAACCCATTTGGTAACATGAACACATCGTATAGTATGTGGCTTGTCATTCTCGCTCCTTAAAATCTTCCTCCTTGGAAATGTTTTAAGGACCCATTTATGATAATGTCATTACTTATTCTTGGTCCTCAAGCACCAGGAAAGGATATTGATGTTTATTTACGTCCTTTGATTGATGACTTGAAAGAGTTATGGAATGATGGTGTAGAAACATTTGATGCATCAACTGGGAAGTGCTTCAAGATGCATGCCGCTGTTTTACGGACCATAAATGACTTTCTAGCTTATGGTAAGTTCTTAAATTACTTACTTTTTCTATTTGTCTATTTTATATTATTTATGTATCAGACTATTAATATAATATTGTAAGAGTGCCCTAAGATTTTAACCTTAGGGTCATTAAAGTGGGTCTCCACGAGGTCTTAGTTTCAAATTCTAACAGAAATTAAAATACTAGGTGATGTCTTCCCATTTGTTCTAGCCTTAGATGGACAACATCCAATTCCACTTGTGCTTGCTCAATCTTTCTTATAACACCAAGAAATTCAATCTTTATAATTAAAACCATTGGACAATGATCTGAGATATGTGACACATCATAGTTAAAATTAATATGACTCCATTGCTTCAACCATTCAAGTTCCCAAAGTGATTATTTAGTCTGTTGGAATTAATGCATCAATGTTTAGTCTTTCGAAATTGTCTCTTAGTTTTTTAAGAAGTTTCTTTAGTATTTTGTAGTACATGTATCTAGTAAATTGTGCTACATGTATTTAGTTATTTGTGCAAGACTTTTTGTTTTCTATTTTGAGTAGTATAAATAGTGATGTAGTTGATGATTGTAATTATCTCAAGTGGCCTTAAGTAGCCTATAATAAACTTCAGTATTCTCTAAAGATACTATTTTCCTTCCATATTTCCTACAAATTGGTATCAGAGCAGCAAACACTACAAGAAAAACAGTCCCTAAGGAAGGGAAATCTAGTCCCTGAAAGTTAAAATCTGGTCTCAAATGAGCTACTGCGACTAGAAAAAATTGGTCGCTCCTCGTCCTAGAAACTACCGTCGCTACTGGTAATTAAGGACGAGTTCAAAAATCTCGTCCCTAAATTGTTTTGAGACGAGCCAACACTCTGGTTGGGAGACACTTTTAGCGACTATATATCTTTTCTCAAGTAGACCATTTATATCATGAAATTCATGTCGTTAAACCTCTTTTGCGACGGTAAGCAATGTAGTCCTAATAGAGTTTTAGAGACGAGTGACACCTCGTCATAAAATAGCATCTAAGACCATCAAAAATCTGTTCCTAGAACAGCTATAACGACCTTAACAAACTGGTCATAGAGAAGTTTTAAGGATGAAAAACAATCTGGTCCTAAACAACTTTAAAGACGAGAATTAATCTAGTCCTAGCTTATACATTAGAGACAACAGCAAGTTTGTCCTAGAAAGCAGCAAGTTTGATCCTTGAATCATTAATATCACAAGAACTAAATTCATCAACAAATACCAAAATGATTACTACTAAAAATATAGAAACAAAAATATCATATAGCTAGTGAATAGGGGAATGAAATAAGAGTGTGATTGATTATCTCATGATATTTGCATTGTTTAACAAAAAATATTTGATAACGTCAAAAGTTTTGCAAAACATTCATAGCAAACATTCTAAACTTGCATCTCCACTGAAGAATGAACAAAACACTAGCAGAAAACTTTAAAACTTCAGTCTTTGTCAAGTGATATCCAAAAAGATCAACAAAACCTGCAAGAAAAAGGAAAAATCTATTAGAAAACTTTGAGAAACATTAGACAAGAATCCAACATCTATTTTGAAGAACCACAACTAAATAACATTATGTAGATAATAGAAACAAATTGAATGAATTAGAAGATGAGCTAGATTAACATCTCGGCAGAAAATGTTAAACATAGTAGCTGGCAGCAATAGTTGCAGCATAGTAGAAAATTTCAAAACAAAATTTATGTCGGCAGAAACTTTTAAAACAGAGTAGCTGGCAGCGCTATATTGTTGCAGCATAGCAGAAAATTTTAAAACAAAATTTATGTCGGCAGAAACTTTTAAAACAGAGTAGCTGGCAGCGCTATATCGTCACCTCACTTCAAATCGTCTCCTCCTCTAACTGACCTTGTTTAAATAAATTAAGAGTTCAAATGTAACTCCAACTAATGTTGTCAACACTCTACATTGGAACTACTAGCTCTAATCATAGGATTGAAAATGACGTCTCGACGGAATATCTTCAATCTACAGGTGGACTAACTGAATAACATAAAATACAAGCATCAAGTCTAAAACAGAGCAGTTGGCAGCAATCTTGCAGCAGAGAACCATCAATCTCTATTGTTACAACTTATCTAACTTATAATATAACATAAAGTCTAAAAGAACATAGAACATTGAGAACTTTCTCATTTTCAGAATTTTCCAAAAGAAATTGATCTATTTTTCTCATGTTTCACCTTTACTGTCAGTTTGATTGGTACACAAATTAACAGTTTGTGTATCCTCACCTGTGTAACCAATATCCTCAACATGTGTAACCAATATCCTCAACTACATAGTTTCTAGACAAAGAATGTGCCAAAAAAGCATTTACTTGAGAGTGAGACTTAGCAGACCTAGTAGAGTTGGAAATCATAAAGAAATAAACATACTACTAAAAGCAGCATTTCCCAAGTTATTCTTAGCATGTGATTATTTCACCTAAGTCACTCTCCAAAGCACAAAGCAGCTAAAACATGTATCTGCAAACACTAATTATAGTGTTAACATCACACAAACAGGCAACCATCTCAGTCCAGACAAAGTAAGATTCACATATGCATTTAAAGGTTGCTAACAATAAATCAAAAGCTGTCCAAATATTTCATCAATCAGATCAGACAAGATTCATTTTTAATATTGTATCTTATTCTATTTCACAATTAACACAACAGAAAACAAGTTGAGTATATTGTTACTAACATGGTTGGCTAAAAAGGTAGTTGTCATTCAGTTGAAAAGGATGATGTTTCAGCTGGTACATGTGATTGATGACCCTTAAAGAGTTCTTTCATTTTCAGTACTTCTTTCATTGCATCTTCTAAGGTAGACACGCGATTGTTCAAGGATTTGTTTTCCTCAGTCAAAGATTTATTCTCTTCATTCAAGGATTTGATAGCCTCTCGAGTTGATCGTAATGCAGATAACAATTCGGCTTTTGAGGAAGTTCCACCTTTCAAGTCTTTTGCCTTTACTCCACCCCCAAATCCAAATACGTGGCTACGAGTTTGAGGTCCAAAACATTTTTCAACAATCTCTATGGCAGGTAAAGATGGATCTGCTTGAACCATTTCTTCGAGTTGAGCCTACAAAAATATATCAAAGAACATTTTCTATTATAACTCATTAAAATGTTAAGTAATTAACATATTTAATTTACAAAACGCACATGTTTTTCAATTGCTTCAGGTTCAACAAGCTTGTTATCTTTCTTACGAGTCTCAAAGAAAATAGTTGCCAAATCTGGTGGATTTCCATCTTTCCCGCCCTTCACATCAAAGTCAAACATGTCAAGTAACACACACCTCATAAATATTTCATTTAGAAAAGTAATTTTATCATAATACCTTTTGATAAATAATCTCTCGAATGGGCTTGCTACCAATACGATGAAGCATCTTTAGCTTTCTCGATTTGCTGCATTCCTAGTGCTTCTTGCCTATATTTGTTCACAGTAAGCTTCTAGTGTAAGTACTTAAAAATCACAGAAAAGTTGTCTTTAGAAAGACTCTGTTGGCACATTTAACCATGCCAGAAACAGAGATGATGCAGACTATTAGGTTTGGTTTCACGTCTATTAGTTGCTAAGGATGGAAATTAAACTGTATACAAGAGTAGAAAGCAAACTATTAACTCAATAGGTGTACCTGAAAACTTTCCAAAGCAAAGTGTTCCTTTACTAACCATTCCCATTCTTTTTTATCTACTCCTCTTGGGACATTCTTAAGAGATTGTTGGATAGGCTTGTCCTTCACATATTTTAGGTAGTCATTTTCCGTGTTGAGACATTGATTTCCATCCCTGAAGACTTCACAGATATAATGGCACTACAAATAATAAATTACAGAAGTAGGCAACTTGGATGATAAAATTAAAGTACAATGAAACCTAGCTGCAATTGAAGAAAAATGTTGAATTTTCTGCTCCAAAAATTTTGGGTAAGTTTTTCTAACATAGGACCAAACAAAACAATCATGAGTTAAATGTATGTGTTGCTAAAAAGTTAGCCCAAGAAACGATGAACCTTGTTCTGCCAAGAATGATGCAGAGGAGACTGCTGCTTATTCACTGTTTAGAGTTCTCAATGAAAGTGCAAATGACGTTCTTGAAGAAACCAATGAACCTTGTTCTGCCAGAGATCAGAATGGTGGATTTCAAGCACACGGGGGAGAAAAATCAAGCTTCAGAAAAGACTACTATATTAAATTAAACAAAGAAAATTTTTTGTTGTGAAATCCTTTGATGAACATTATATGGAGACAAGAAAAACAGATCAACAAAAGGGAACTCAGATTGAAGCGAGAACAACTATTGGGAACTCAGATGTCCAGCATTTGATGAGAACAACTATTGAGTGATTTAAATCACTAACTTCGTTGTCAAACACTTATTACACCTAATATAGGAAACTCAGATTGAAGCGAGTTTCAGCCCGCTCTCTAATAATGAAACTATCTAGACGAACAACAATATGATCACTCTACAGTCATCGTTAATGATGAATACGAGAAAAACATATCAACAAAAGTAGTTCATTCTGATTCCAGAAAAGTGTTTTTAGTATCTTAACTTTGGCTCCTAAAATACATAAGCTAAGTGAACAAGAATTTGAGTATAATATGATATTTGATTAACATTATATGGATAGGGACACCATAGTGAGTGAATTATATAGAATACTAGAGGAGTTCAAGAAGTGGCCATGTATTCGAAATTATATACTCTGAACTCATCAAATGGTGGATTAAAAGGAAGTCGAGCAGATTTGAAGGAAGATTAAACTTGAATATGGGAGAGCATTGCGAATGAGGCTTCCTACACTGCTTGTGTGAGAACACCTAATAGGATAAGAGATGAAGTACATAGTTTCTTTTTGTGGAAATTATGTATGCTATAATATGGTTAAAAAATTCAATCGTCGAGTATAAATCATAGTAATCACTATCTTTAATTCACTGGTCAAAAACTCCAAATACAAGTGAATCAGTCAAGTTAAATAATTATCGATTCACGACCCGCAGCACACAAATAAAAGAAGACAATTACTTGTGTTGTAGTATATATAAAAGAATCAGTTTTGTTACTACAAAAGTTGATAAACACTTCAATATAAAGAATTTTTGTTTTATAATCATCAACTAATCACACGACAATCAGATTCATTCATACAAGCAACTTTGGTGTCCATTGAATAAGGGAAATCAAGAAGCAGAGAATAACCAAACCAAGGTCTTCACTTAGTTATTTTTCAGAAAAAAGCTTTACTTTATGGGTTATGTGATTTTTCGAACACACAATGTACTACACACTTGAATACACTTCAACAAATTAAACCATCAAAAAACTGGGCAAAGTTGAACGACATAATAGAGAACAAGAAGAAAAAGAAAAGAAATCTTACCAGAATTTTGTAGTAGAGAGAAGCAAACAGAGACGACGTTGCTGATGGATAAAAGGCTTTGAGGAAGATCTTGAAAAGCCTAGGTAGAACCTGCTCTTGATTGAGATGAAAAAGAGAGAGCTGCGTTCTTGATCAGAATACGTAACGTTTTAGGACCAGTGCGTATTGAGAAAACAGGTTTTTTTAGATATTTTAGGAAATAAGGTTTCTTTTAGCGCCTAATTTTTCAGCAAAAAAAAATAATTGATTTTAGTAAAAATTTTTGGGATGTTTGGTGTCCCGCTAACTCACCCAATTACAATAGGGACTAGTAATTAAAAATTTAGGGACGAGATTTCGTACCTTCTCAAAAACATATAGCTTTTAGGACCAAAATTTAATCTCGTCCCAATATACACACTTTTAGGGACGAGTTTATTAACTCGTCCCTAAATGTTGGTCGTAAATAAGCCTTTTTCTTGTAGTGAAATTTTTGTGAAAAAATAGGAGGAAGAAAGGGAAGAAAACCTTTTCTTCGCTTCTAAATCTGATGCTTCAACAAAAAGCAATGAATGGTATGTTGATAGTGGTTGTAGTAATCACATGACTGGAGATGAAAAGACTTTCCTCTCAATTAATAATAGCATCACTACTAAAGTGAGAATGGGGAATGGAGCCTTAGTTGATGCGAAAGGTAAAGGTACTATTTCGATCAACATGAAAGGAAGCGGTAAGCAAATTCATGATGTTCTTTATGTTCCTAACTTAGAAGAAAATTTGCATAGTGTTGGTCAACTCATGGAAAATGGTTATTCTCTTGTGTTTAGAGATAATTATTGCAAAATTTATGATAAAGTTGAGCCAAATCAAGTCATTATTGGAGTAAAGATGATAAAAAGAAACTTCCCTTTGCAATTTCATTACAATGCATTAAAAATTTAAATTATAGATGATTCATGGCTTTGGCACAAAAGATTTGTCACTTGAATTTTCATGGTTTGAAACTTCTCAAGCAAAAGGACATGGTGCAAGGCCTTCCTGAAATACATACTGAGGTGGATCCATGTGAAAGTTGTATAATGGGAAAGCAACATAGGAAGTCTGTTCCAAAAGGGGTGTCTTGGAGAGCAAGTGTACTTTTGGAACTAATCCATACCAACATTTGCGGACCAATGAAGACTCCATCTCTTGGAAGTCAAAGGTATTTTCTAATCTTTATTGATCATTTCTCAAGAATGACTTGGATTTATTTCTCGAAAGAAAAGTCAGAAGCATTTGCTACATTCAAGAAATTTAAAGCCCTTGTTGAGAAGCAAAAAGGTTGCAGCATCAAAACCATTCGCAGTGATAGAGGAGGTGAATACACAAGTCGAGAATTTGAAGAATATTGCAAAAATGAAGGCATTCAGAAGCAACTTACAGCAGGGTATACTCCTTAACAAAATGGTGTGTCTGAAAGAAGAAATAGAACAATTGTTGAAATGGCCAAAACTATGATGAATGAGAAAGGGCTGCCAAAATATTTTTGGGCAGAAGCAGTGCATACAGCAGTTCACATCCTTAACAGGTGTCCAACAAAGGCACTAAAGGACAAGACACCAGTTGAAGCTTGGAGTGGAATTAAACGTTCTGTATGTCATTTTATAATTTTCGAGTGTATTTGTTATGCTCATGTACCTGGTGAGAAAAGAACAAAATTGAATGAAAAAAGTCAAAAATGTATCTTTCTTGGTTATAGTGATGTGACAAAAGGATATAGGCTTCTCGATGTCAAAACTAACAAACTTGTTGTTAGTAGAGATGTCATTTTTGATGAAAAAACAACATCGAATTGGGAGGATAAAAAGATAGAGAATACTGCTATTATATCTTCAAATCAAGAAGAGGATGAGAAAGATGAAGATGTCTCTCAAGGGAGAGAAATCCCAGATTCAGATGATGAAGAACCGCCTCCAAGAGGAACAAAAATGTTGAGTAACATTTATCAAAGATGTAACTTTGCTTGTGTTGAGCCAGAAAATTATGAAGAAGCAATAAATATGAAGTTCCTAAATTATAAACTTTTTTACTTGCGAAAAATAGTTTTCCAGAAGAATTGGTGGATAAATTTGACGTCATTTTCACAAAATTATTACCTACGAAATTATTTGTGGCAAATAATTTATAAGTATTATTTTCATAGGTAAATTTGCAAGTAATAAAAAAAAGATTCTTTTCATCTTCTAGCAAGAAAATTACTAGATAAATTTATTTGCAAATAAATCATGGGAAATTTATCTAGAAATATTCTTATGTGGTATTATCTGAGGATTCATGTTCTATGAATTTTGTTGGGGATTTACTTAGGAATTTTCTTACTTGAAGAATTACTTGGGGATTCTATTGTTGTGAATTTGATTTAAGATTTTTTGAGGGATTTACTTGGAAATATGCAAACTTGAATATTTTTATATAATTTAATTGGATTTTTTAAATTGAAATCTAAGGATTATTGAAAATTGGGAGTCCTCTGGGAATATTTAAAAAAAAATATATTTACCAAAAATATAATAATATAAAAAGGACAAATGACCACTAGAATCAAATTTATTGTTAAATAATAATTCTATTTTTAGGTTTAATAAATTATTATACAATAATATCAATTTAATAAGGTGTTGAAACATTATCATAAATTTTAAGATGAATATTTTTAACATATATAATTAATATTTAATCTCACTAAAAATCAATGTTATTATCTTTTAATTTTTTATTTGAAAGAAACAAAGAATTAAAATTAGATGGCTAGTTCTTTATCCAATAGAAAACTAATTATCATAAATATTTATTAATCTAATACGGTGTTGATAAATTACCATAAATTTAGGATGAATATTTTTATATAATTAATGTTTTATCTCACTTAAAATAATGATACCATTTTTATTTTTTTTATTTGAAAGATACAAAGAATCAAATTATATGGATAATTGTTTATCCAATAGAAAAGTAACTATCATAAATATTTTTCAAATTAATACGGTGTTGGAACATTACCATAAATTTTAGGATAAATATTTTTAACTTATATATAATTAATATTTTTATCTCACTAAAAACCGATGATATCATTTTTATTTTGTTTTTTAATTTGAAATATGGAAAGAATTAAAATTATATGGATAGTGATTTATCCAACAGAAAAAGAACTATCATAAAAGTTTAATTACCCTTGTTGATAGAATTTTACTAGTATTAAAAAATATATAATAAAAATTCTATAATATGTTATTAAATGATATTATATCCAAAAATAAAATTAAGTATATTAAAATATAATTATTAAAAGATAAATTAAAATTAAAATTACCAAATTCCTAATATGATATACGATCAATTATTGATTTATAACTTCCTCGCATATTAAATTTATAAATATATTTATATTTTCAATTATTTACTTATGAAAACTTTGTATACATAATATAAATTTTATCTACATTTAATATGCTTCGTTATAGATATTATCTCATAGAGAGTGTAAGCATAAAATTTTCATGATATGTTGGGTGGTAGTGATTTATTTTAATATAATAGTTGTCATGCTTTATTTTTGAAAAGCTAAATCGCATGAACTTTACTCAATATTTTAAGATATATTTTTGTCTCATATTAATATGAGATGACTTTGTAGTATTTTTTGTGTAATGAATATCTAAATTATAATTTTAATATTCAATTAATTTAATTAAATTTCGCTTTAAAAATTAATCAAATTGAAGAAAAACAACAAAGTTTAGTGTAATGCTAGTGATACTTTTTACCACATCGATGGAAGACACATGATCTTTAGCATTTATAATGCTATTAGTTAGATCATTGGTAAAAGAGAGTAATTACATATAGGTTGGGCATTGGGTAGTGGGCTAGAATTAAGTTAGTGCAAATTAAGTAGAGTGGACTAGGATTAAATTAGTGCAATTAAGTAGGATGTGCCAATGTGTATGGGATGTCCTAAGTGTATGGGGTTCAAGAAAAATATAATTAATTAGGGGAGATACCAATTATTAATTAATATTGTCAAGAAAACTTATTTTTTGTTTATTTTCACAAAAGAAAAAATGGTAAATTGTTTTGCAAGAAAATTCCCAAGTAAGTTACCTGCGAAATATAAATCCCTAGGTAAATTACTTGGGGATTTTAAAATTCGCAGAAAATAATTACCTAGGAAGGTTTTACCTTCAGTTTTTTTTTGGTGGGAAAATTAGTTTCTTGCGAATTTTCATGTAAAATCCCTAGGAAAATTCTCATGTAATCCCCATTTTTCTAGTATTGTGAGTTTTGCCTAGCTCTGTGACGGAGGTTAGGAGTTTTGTGGGGCTCGCTAGCTACTACTGTCAATTTATGAAGAACTTTGCTTCTATTGCCACTAACTTGACTAATTTGACCAAAAAAGAGATAACATTTGAATGGACTAAAAAATGTGAGGAGAGCTTTTGAACGCTCGAGAATCTCTTCACCACCACACTTGTTCTAGCATGACCGGTTGAAGGTAAAGATTTTATTGTTTATTGTGATGCTTCATATTCTGGTTTGGGTGTTGTGTTGATGTAGGATAAGAATGTTATAGCTTATGCCTCGCGTCAATTAAAAGTATATGAGAGGAATTATCCAGCACATGATTTAGAGTTGGAAATGGTAGTGTTTATTCTTAAGATCTGACGCCATTACCTCTATGGTGTTAAGTGTGAGGTGTTTACTGGTCACCGTAGCTTGCAACATGTGCTCACTAAAAAAGATCTGAATTTGAGACATCGAATGTGGATGGAGTTACTCAAGGATTGTGATGTGATCATTCAATACCATCCGGGTAAGGCTAACATTGTGGTTGACGCTTTGAAAGGCGGTAAGTATGGGTAGTTTAGCTTACTTGAGTGTATCCAAGCGACCTTTGGCTAAAGAAATTCAGACCTTGGAGTCTAAATCCATGCAATTAGGAATCTCAGAGAAATGTGAGTTGTTAGCTAACATTGAAGTGAGGGACACATTCATTGAAGAGATCAAGGCCAAGCAAATTTAGGATGGGAATTTTAATGAACTTAGAAAAAAGATTGCGCTTGGTAAGGCACAAGAGACCACTCTTGATGCGGAAGGTGTACTTAGTTTCAAGGGAAGAATTTGTGTTTCTCAAGTTGATGATTTGATTCAAAAGTTGTTGATAGAGTCCTGTGGTTCGCGATATTCTATTCATCCGGGTGTTATGAGATGTATCGAGGCTTGATGCGAATTTATTGTTGGCCTAAATGACCGTTCCGAATTCGAGAGTGAGCTAGTTCTTCTGGGCTGTCTTGCATTATCTTTGAGTCTCTGTCCACATTTTCAGACTTATACTAGTTCTTAGATGCTTCTTATATTGGTTGGGTTGTACCCATTTTCCCTTTAGACTTTGGTTCATTGTTTAGATGTTTTGGTACATTGAATTTCACGTTCTAGGTTAATTTTTCCGCATTTTGTTTTAGTTGATAGACTTTTATTAGAGTTTATGATAACTCTATTTTTTTTCTTAGTATTTGACTTTCTTGCTAAATTAAATAACTTAGTTTTGGTTTAGTTTCTTGATTTGGGTTGTAGTAGTGGTTCTCCCACCGGAGGGTTAGTGAGGTGTCAATCACGACAGTCGGGGTCGTGACACAAAACCAGTAAGGAAATACCCATATGATGGATTGAAACATAATTCTGGACTTAAACAAAGAAAAATAATTCTAGGAAGGACCATGAGATGAGCTTCGTGCCACACCTTTCTATGAACTGAACTTCAGAAAATTAACACAAGTAGGCCAAATGCAAGATGGGTCATGTGCCGCAAGGTAGTATCCCTCGCGATGCCCCTCACTTTTCGACCGAGATATATCATGACCTCAAGTAAATTTGTCGGTGTCATGGGATGAAGAAAAATGTCACTAAGTTTGTGGCTTAGTGTTCCAACTATCAATAGGTGAAGGTTGACCATCTTAAGCCTATGGGGCTAGACCAGGAGATAGTGATTTCCGTGTGAAAGTGAGAGGTGATAAATATGGACTTTGTTTAATGATTACCACATGACCGACTCAATAAGATTGGGGATAAAGTAAAACCTCAAAAAGGGACCCTAATATTTTGTTTTTTTTTCAAAAAAATAAAAATCATCATATATACTTATATTTAAAATCTTCTTTCTAGATTTTTTTTTTAAATGTGTAGTCATTAATTACTATTTTTATAATCGATTTGCTTAGTAATTTATTTTCAATTGATAATATAGTTAATCCATTCCTTCTGTCTTGAGACATTGTTGATCTCAGACAAGATTTTATTAATTTTAATTTCAAAAAACTTCTTTCAACTTAAGTAATGGTTACAACCTTATATGAACTGTTAACATTATTCTATAAGCAATGTATGCATTAGGAAAATAATCAAGTCTTTTTATTTGATCGAGTATTTTCATTAGATCATTAACTTCGACTTATACTATTCCTCTTAACACTTTTACTGTAAAAAATAGGAAAAATTAGTAAACTAGTCAAAAAATCAAACATATTAAGTAAAAACCTCCATACTTTAAAATAATTAGTAAAAATGTCAAAAATGTCATTATTTAAAAAAGATAATGTATCCTAATTTACTTCCTATTTTATCTCACCTTAATTACACATTTTCCAATTAATTATCTCTCATATGTTTTTAAAAAATAGACTACTCTCTCTCTCTCTCTCTCTCTCTCTCTCTCTCTCTCTCTCTCTCTCTCTCTCTTATTTTCATCTTCCAATTCTTCACATATTCTTCATTTCAAGCACGCCTCTCTCTTCCTTCCTTTTTTTTTTGTTTTAGAAATTGAATAATATATATTATAAAGATATTCACATAATCCATTTGATTAAGGTATGCATCTTTATTCATTTTTTAAGATTTGTTTTATGATTTATTTTTGTTTAAATCGTTCAAAATTGTTGTTTGTAGTTGAAATCATGTTTAGGATTTGATAAACTCTAAATCACTATCCAATGGCAGAATCTAAGATATTCACAAGAATCTCATTGATTAAGGTATGCATCTTTATTCGATTTTTAGATTTGTTAACCGATTTCATTTTTGTTTAAATCTTTCAATTTTTTTATTTATTTAGTGTTTTGGATAATGAAAACCTCAAGGATCCTCTCTAATGTCCCTCTAAGGGGATTACAAGTGGTATCCCACTTAATCATCAATTTTCTAGATCCAAGCATATACATGGCTGACCATTGCTATTAACCAGTGTCGGCAGAATAGTGGCATCGTTGGTGTTTCTTGCCACCGACCTCACAATCATCGATCACTCAGAACACAAATTAAATGACAACAAATTTTGAATTTTTATTTTGCTCATTTTGTATTTCAGTGTCACATTGTAAACATACAAGTTTGTATTTTTTTTATTTTGTATTCATAGTAATGGTATACCAAGAAAAACACATTTGTATTCCAATTGAAGTGAGTATTATTTGTGTCCATTTTGTATTTCAATCTCCCTTTTTATTTGAAACTCAATTTTCAATGCCAACAAGTCTGTATTTCTTTGTTATTATGTTTTTCATTATAATTGTATACCAACAACTATTGTATATTATGTTCACTTTACTATTCAAATTAAAATTGCACAAAACAATATTTACAAAACTGTATTTTTGTATCCAAGTTAAAATGTATGTATTTACAATGGTACTTGTATCATCTTTTGAACAAAACTGTATTTTTCCTTCTTCAATTGTAAGCTACGATCGCCAAAAAAATCCTAACATAATAAAAATGTATTTTTTTTCCATTTGTATCTAAGTTAAAATAATATTTATTTACAATGGGGCTCTTATCTTGTTTTGAACAAATTATTTTTTGTGTATCACAATTTTATAATATGTCAGCCAACATATATGTATATTAAAGTAACATACAAATTGTATTCAGGTCAAACACTTACAAAATACATTATATTTATGATATTCTTTTCGATATACAAAATAGTTCAAAAAATAGAAAACAAATAACCAAAGAAAAAATGAAAATATTGTACATTTGTCATAATTTTTATGTTTGGGATACCATTTTGTTCAAAAAACTAAAAAGAATTAGCCAACGAAAAAAAGTCAGTCCTCAAACAATCCATTATTATCTTCGTATTCAACCAACACAAAAAATTCAACGAATTTGACAAAACTCATTATTACTAACTTGGTCATAATACATACAATGTTGTATGCAAATAAATACGTTGTACAATTATGTAAAAAATTTCAAATCAAATTTATAATCAATTAGAAATACATTAAGAATGCAGTAATTAACTAATAACTGATTCAAATTGTATTTCATCAATTCTATCAAACTCCCAGTAAAAAATTACTTCTCGAAAGCTGCTTGTCAACGATTTTTTGAACTATTTCTTTTAAATTTTCTAACCAAAAATAAAAAATTGATTTTAATCCAAATAAATTGATCACTTTTCAATTGAAAATCCATAATGAGAAATTTAATCAATTATGTGGATGTCTGTGTCATTTATCTTTTATTTTGTAACTGATGAGAATATTTAGTGATTGTTCCTTTTTAAAATTATTCTCTCCCCTAAATTTCTCCTTTCTATTATTTAACAATTGTATTCTTTCAATAAAAGCAAATAATAAAAATATAAATAAGATACATAACAAATTAAAATTTTGACATTATTAATAAATACTGAAAGTGTTGACAATGGGTCTTATTAAATGTTAATTAATGACATTTTGAAAAATTTCCCTAAAAAATAAATCTAACTCATCAATATCAAATAACTATTATGTGTTAAAGAAAGTTCAATGTTAAGACAATGTTTTTAAAATTCTCATCATCTAGTAATCTCAAATTTTCACATGCCTCAAATTGTTCAAAACAAGAATATCTACACTTATGACCTAAGAATATCAACAATAATAAATTTTCAAGAAAAAAATGTATAAAATAAAGTTAGAATAACAAAACTTGGAATGAATTTGATAAGTTGATATAAAAATATCGAAATAGTTTGTGTTCCTTCAATATAATGATTAATTGTTGCACTTCTTCAGATTTTGAAGAAGCCACTCAAAAGAAATTTATTCTATTGTAACTTGTCAGTAATAGTAAATCAAAAGATCATGTAGGAGAGTTCAATATTGAAAATAAAAACATTAAAATAGAAAATAAAAAAGATGAATATACAGTAAATAATAATTTAAGATCAAATTCTTAGGAGATAAATAAGGCAGCATAATTTCCCACACAAATTATGCTCATACAATGTTTCATTCTGTTACGATCCGAGCCTACACCCTGGACGTGGCCGGCACTCAAAGACCATTGTTGGTCCCCAAGCAAACCGTCATCCTGGCTGACCACAAGCGGAAGACTTACTTAAGCATACAAAGCTTAAAAACTGAATAAAACTCATGAAACTAAAATGCAAATTTTAACTAAAAAGAAAACTCTGAATAATCAAATTAATGCATTCAATTTGCCATAAATATAACACTTTAGTCTTTAAAATATTTAATAAAATGAATGAATAGTACAAACTTCTTAACTAAATTGACTATCTATGACGCCTCTAACTGGTAAAGATGGAAGTCGGGACAAGACCCACGACATCCTGACTAAGCTAAAAAATAAATGAAATCCTCCGGAAGCAAGGAGGCTCACAATAGCTAACTCGAACTCTGGGATGTATTAACGAAGCTCCTGTTGATGATGTGGAATACCTTTGTCTACATCATGAGAAGATGCAGGCCAATTGGTTTAGTATGTGAAATGTACGAGCATGTAAGGGAAATTCTAAAGTATAACATAAGCTTGATACTTGAATAAAAGATTGGTACATACTTACCTCTTCTCAAACATGAAACTCAAGGAATACTCAAGAATAAGATACTCAACTCAGAAATTAAATACTAAACTCAAAGATATGATACTCGACTATGGATACTCAACTATCGATACTCAACTGAACTCATTTCAATATAAAGCAGTTTAAAACAAGTTCAATATAAAGAAAATCTATTTAAAAACATGATGTAAACTTAAGATAATAATATCATAAAAACATATCATGCTCCCTCTCAAAGTCTACTTGTGCAATGCATGAATGAAGTCTCATATCCTCATTCATACTAAGTAGAACCCCTTGAGGAACAATATAATTAATACTGTGGGAGTTTCTCTAACCGACAACCATCACTATGAGCCTAAGAAATGGTACAAGTTATTACATCACATTGCAAGAGGACCATCCTACACCTTGCCATCGGTATAGGACCTTACTCAACTTAGTGGATCCACTATCTCTCCTTACGTGATCAACTAAAAAGTATGACCCGTCGATTTCCATGGTGGATACATGGTTTACATGAAGACTTGAGTTAATATGAACTCTCATCCCCACATCGGTTCTCAATACTACTCCCAAAATGTACTTTAGCTCATTCTTTAATTGAAACTTTATTTTCTTTGGGTTGAGATAATTTGCTGAACCCTTTAGCTTTGAGAAGCTCCTCTTGGAATCAATGTTCCCTTTTTGTTCAAAACTCTTTTGGAACTTCTAGTTCCCTTTTTATTCAAATGTGAAACATTTTTAAACCTTTAGGGAATACTTAGTTCCCTTATAGCTTTTGAGAAATGAACTCAACTCTTGCTATTTACTTAACTTGAAACTTAACTTTTAGGGACTACTTAGTTCCCTTATATTACTTTGAAGAAAGATCTTCAACTCTTTACTCTTTATTTGACTTGAACTTTAAGCCTTTAAAACAAAGTGAAAAGGTTTGTGAAAGACTATAAAATTTAGTTTGACTTTCTCTTAACTTATAGACTTGACTATTAACCTTCCTTGAATTGAAGTATGGATTCAAGGTTCATGATCTCATGTGGATAATTTCATGATTTTAAACTTGGAGGGGTTCATGCAGAATTATGAGCATGAACTATTCAACTCGAGAACTAAAGGTACTTCTTAACTCAAGTAGGAATAAGGAACTCAATACTCAAGACTTAGAACTTGGAGATACTACTCCTCTCAATGATACTCAATTAATGGAATTCATGCGGAAGTTATGGGCATGAATCACTCGTATCGAGGGTCTAAAAAACTAATTGGAACTCATGTATACAAATCTTCTCATTCTCTTACTTATTTCCTCAAATCTTAGGTCAAACTTAGTAGTTCATCTCAAAGAATTCACAACTCAACGTAAAGACTTTCTTGAACTCTACTCTTAACACTCTCTTGAATGTGAATTATGAATTCAAGAGTTTTGGTTCATGACATGGAGGATATGGGTGATAGTTTTGACTCATTAATACATACTCTTCACTCTTATACTCACTTGCTTGAGCCTTGAAAACAAGTTACTAGAAGTTGAAGAATACTCCTCAAAAGAACTCGAAGGGACTTTCTCAAAAGGTTTGGAAGAACTCTCAAAACTTAATCTTGACTTACCTTGAATTTGAATTATTTTTTCAAGGTTATGATTCATGTTATTGATGATTTATAAGTGTTTACAAGTAGTTTAAAGTGTTTAGAATCAAAAGGAGTGAAGTTACACTTTAAACGAACTCAAACGGAGCAACTGGAGGCAAACTGAAATGGGCAGACGACCCTGCGGCTATGGGTGGCGCGGGGAACCAACCCCGACGGACAGAGATGGGTTTGGGACGCTCTGGCAGGCGCGCCGCGCCAGGCACTAACCCAGAAATTTCTGCCGAGCACTTTTGCTCGTTTACTCACCCTAAATCGCCTAATTTTGAACGATTTCTTTCCCAATCACTTGGATTTGATTACTTAACTTAATTACACTCTAATCTAATGGAATCAACACTAAAATTACTCAATTTTATCTCAAGAAATCATCAAAACTCCAACACAATAAGATTTAGAATGAACTTCAAGAACACCTTTTAAGAACTCATCAAGAACTCTAATCTTTAAAATTTAAGCATGAAATTTCATTGAAAAAATACATGATTGGCATGTGGGTGAACAAACCCAACACTATGGAAGTTCACATACCTCTTAGGTATTAGACCCATGCAGAAAATCCGCAACTAGACTCAAGAACGTTAACGAACGCCTTAATCATTTCCTCTTTTCTCTTCTTTTCTTTTCTCGCCTCTTCTTGAACTCTCAACTAAAACCCTAGGTATTTATTAGGATTATAAAACTGAACCTACAAGGATTAGACCCCTATAATCTGAATAAAAACGAGTTAATTCTAATTGGGTAAGGAAAGGACCAAAATACCCCTCACTATTTTCGGCTAACTTTCCTTAACTGGACAGCCTAACTTTAAAATGTCACATCTCACTCATCCAAACTCGAAGTTTAGCAAACTCAGCGGCTTTGGAAAGATAGTTCAAATATCTTTCCAATGGTATCTTGTAGAACACCTAACTCATCTTGTAATGAGAGTTGTGGTTGTTTGAAGTTGACCAAAAATTCATACTTAGCTTAACTTGCAAAATTTCAGATTTTGATATTTCTATTTTTATTCTTTTTTTTTGGAATTCATGGTGCTAAATCTAGTGACCTGACCTTAATACTTAAGAAATTTCTAATTCCTTGGTGAAATATCACTCACTATGATTAACGGTTCGAGTCTTAGTTCGAAAAAATTTCTGGGGTGTTACACATTCCCTTAAAAAAGTGGAAAAACTAATTGTATTTTTTTTTACTTCTTACATGTTCTTTTTAAAAAAATTAAAAGTATAGATAATATTTTATTAATAATATGTATGAGTACCTTTCTTTTTTAAAAAAAGGGCTCCAAAAAAGGGAAAGTTGTATATAATAGCAAATTATTAATTCAAATGAAATGTTATAACCATAGTTTGATTTAATTGTACCCTATAACAAACTATTGCTATTTCGCCTTTCTCCTGGTGAATCTCGCTCTCCACTCTCGTTCTCTCCCTTGCCTCTCTCGCTTTTATAGTAAAACACAAATGTATAAAATGCATTGTATTTATATAAAGCGAGAGAAAATTATATAGACACATATATATTTGTTCCCCTCTCTCAAATCTCGCTCACCACTCTCCCAGATATCACTCGCTCACTC
Source organism: Solanum sitiens (assembly GCA_016801875.1). NCBI lineage: Eukaryota > Viridiplantae > Streptophyta > Magnoliopsida > Solanales > Solanaceae > Solanum > Solanum sitiens. Next base: position 104,301 of record JABWTJ010000025.1, read on the forward strand.
GCCTCTCTTACTTTATACAAAAATACAAATGTATAAAATGCGTCTGTGTCTGTATAAAGCAAAAAATATTTTTTCTGGAAAGAAAAGGAAAATATCTGGAAAATTGCCTAAGTTAAGAAAGTGAATTTTGGTCATTTTCATATGGTCATAACTTCTAGCTGAGGATGAGTTAGAGGCAGTTCTTAATATGGTTGGAAATCCCTTGGAGAGATATTTCCAACGCTACCGAGTTTGCGCATTTTTGATATCATATGAGATAGATATGCCTATCAGAAGTTGGGTTGTTGAGGTAGGAAAGTCCCAATCCGGATTTAAGGAAGGACAAACTAGTCTTTTCACCAATTAATTTTCTATTTAATTTTTGGAGTTTATTGGGGTAAAAATTAAGTTTAGTTCAGTTTTAGAAAATAAAAATCACGTTTAGGGCTTGGAGAAGAGATAAAAGAAGAAGGAAAGGCAGAAAAGTCAAGTATTCGCCAAGAATGTCAAGGTTTTGCGAAGGGAATTCGTTGGTGGTGATCCCTATCAAGGTATGTGAGATATTTTCATGTTGAGTTAGTTCACCCACAAACCAACTTGTTTTGATTCAGCGATTTTTAGTTGGTTACATGTTAAAAAGGAAAGTTCTTGAAGAACAAATTGTCGAATTCTTATTTGTTGAGTTGTTGATGCTTGGGGTTGATTTGATTCATGTTTTCGAGTAGTTTTTCGAGTAAAATCTATTGGTTATTGGGGTACTAATGATCCTAAGAATTTGGGTAAATAACTATGGAAGTTAGAGAGATTTAGAGATGAAAAATGAATGAGAAAAGTTGAAAGTTTTCTGGGTGAGGCTTGGGGTGTCGCGCCTGCCAGAGCGCCACAAAAGTTCTTGTGAACTTTGGCCTCTGGTGCGTCGCAACAGCCAGTATGCCACAAACACTTCTCTGAAGTTTGAGAGCTGGCACCCCGCGCCTCTCAAAGCGCCAGGGACGCCAGTTCTCCCCATTCTTCCCCCATATTTCCGTACTAATTCCTAAGTGATGTACCTACGATTACTAATTAATTTTAACACCCTAAGGTACATCTAAACGTCATGAAATCATCCATAAACATTAGATCATGAACCTTGAATTCATTACCCAATTCAAGGAAAGTTGAGATTAAAGTCAAAGAAGTTAAGAGTCAAGTCTAGAAGTTAAGAAGCAAGTAAAGGCAAAGTTCTTAAGAGTTCTCAAGGGTCTTTAACAATGTTTTAACTTTTTTAAGACTCAAGTTCAAGCGAAGTAAAGAGTAAAGAGTAAAGAGTAAAGTTGAAGTTCTTTTTTTAGAAGTATATGGGGACTAAGTATTCCCAAAGAGACTTAAATTGTTTTCACACTTATGTAAGAACGAAAAGTGAGATTTTCAAAGAGCCTTCGGGCTACTTTTCAGAAAAGAGTAATAGCTTTATAAAATGAAGCAAGCAGGGAACTGATATTTATAAGATAGCCTTAGAGCTAAGTTTTTTAGCACTAGTCTCAAATCACAGAAGAAGTATGTTTTAAAATCATAAGAGCCAGTATATTTTGGGAGTAGTATTGAGCACTGAATTGGGGACGAGCATGAGTTCAGATAACTCACATCTCCATAAAACTATGTAGCCACCGTGGATAGAAAATGGTCATACTTTTTATATGTACTCTTTCTACAGTAGACTATTGGATCAATTAGGCAGTTCAGGTCTACCTTTGGTCGGGTATAGGATGCGCTGATAGCGTGAGGTAGATCGATGTATCATCATTATATCTCTTAAGTAATGGTTATCGGTTAGAGAAGCTCCCACAGAAGTTAAAATGTATTTATATATATATATATATATATATATATATATATATATATATATATATATATATATATATATATATATATTATTTGTATTTTTACATACATCTCAGAGTTAATTGTATCCTCGTATACATCCCGAGTTTACAACATGTTTTCAACCAGCTTTTCTTTATATTGCACTTGCTTTTAAATTGCTGTATATTGAAATGAGTTAGTTATATTTAGTTATGTTATTCATAAGTTGAGCATAGCCAAGGTAAGTGTTACATTCTTGCTCTCTTCAAGCTTAAGTTGTTTTAGCATTCCAACTCGCATACTCGTACATTCAATGTATTAATGTTAGTTGGCCTACATTGTATCATGGTGCAGACGCCGGTAGCTAGAATCAGCATTCGGTGTACCATTGATCCAGTGAGCAGCTCAAAGTCAGTTGGTGAGCCTCCCTTAATTCCGGAGGACATCTTTTATCATTGTTTTACTTAGATTTCAGTTGTTAGGGTGATTAGGGGTCATGTCCCAACATCCATCTTTATTTTTGAGGCTTCGTAGACAGAAAACATTACTTCTTTTGTGTTATTCATTTCAGTTGTATACGTTTAAGACTTAATTTGCCGTTTTGGCTAAGTTAATACTTTAAAGTTATTTTCTTTGAGTTATTTCTCTTCTGTTTAAGTGTTCCGCTGAGTTAAGAAATCTAGGCCAAGGGTCGCTTGGGGACAACAATGGTCTTGAGTGTCGGTCACGCTCAGGGTGTAGGCTCAGGGCGTGACATCTCCCTCTCCCAGATTTCGCTCGCCATATCCCAGATCTCGCTCTCTCACTCGCCTCTCTCATTTTATACAAACAAAAATGTATACATTGTGTTTGTGTTTGTATAATGCGAGAGAAAATTGTATATACAAATACAAATGCATATATTTTCGTCCTATACACTTATGATTACACAAATACGATCTTCCCCTGCCTAATTTTCTTTTCTCTTTCTCTCTTTCTCGCTTTATACAAACACAATATACAATTGATCTTTTGTATATGTATACCAAAGCAAATTATACAACTTCTTTCTTTTGTATATGTATAACAAAATATACATATTTATGTTTGCTATAGAGCGTAATTATGCAAACTATAGTTGTAACATACAAATATGATTTTTGTGTTTGCTATATGTGAAAGTTATCCAAAAAACATTTTAGGCCAAGCGATGACTTCAATGGCCTAGTAGTTAAGAGGTACATGGATCACCATGTTTACGTAAGTTCGATTCCATATAAGTGATTATGGATAGACTCATAAAACCAATTTTTTGTTGGTCAAGACTATTTTCACGGCTGACAATTATGCAGCATTGTACATTAGGGAGATAGTTACACTCCATGCTAGGGGTGTCAAAAATGAAGTAAAAAATAGGTAACCCGCCCAACCCACACAAAATTTTAAGGGTTGTACTCAAGATAATTTGAATTGATTTCAATCTCAACTCATTCAAGTATAACCCATTTGAATAGAATCCTCAATTGAGCCCAATTCAATCTCCGATTTTAACTCGTTTTAAAACTTTTTATTAAGATATGTTCATATGTTTAAGGTATGAATTATTATCCATTTAACATCTTTTAGATCATCTATCCATTTATTACTTTTCTTTTATAAAAAATTATTGAGCTGGAATTCAAATTGTGATTATAAAAGTTAAATATCAATATATTAAATTATTGAGATTAATCGGGTCAAATTGGGTGGGTCAAGACCCAACCCATTTTTAGCTCATCTGAGCCAAAAGTAAACTTGGGTTAGTCAAGACCCAACCCGACTTCTATTTCAACACATTTTAATATCTCCAATTTCAACCAACCTGCCGCTCATTTGACACCCATACTGCATGTTGTCCAAATATGTATATATATATATATATATATATATACGCCCGTGATATGGGCCCAATATAATTTCACATATTTTGTTGAAAATATTACATAAATTCACAATTTAAAATATCGTAATCCTCTCTCGGATATATTCTTATTCTCTCTCGGATACATCTACCCCCTCTCAAGTACATAGATATCCCCTCTTGGATACATCCCTCCCATGAAGTAATAAATATATCATTAGTAATGTATCAGACAATCAAGGAATGTATTCGAGAGAAATAAAAAATGGGAGATTTTTGTAATTGAGGAAACTTCTGGGATAGAATGTAATTAGCTTCTAAATATATAAAAATTTTATGCTTTATACTACTTTTTTTTTTTTTTACAGTAAACAACTTCAATATATTACTTAATAATCTTTTCAAATGTTCATATGACATAAATGTGTTGTTTACAATCCAAATTGAGAAAGTTGAATTCCAAAAAAATCTATGCAGCAAGAAAATAGAGAATTGTATTAGATTATGAGTTAAAACATTTCGCATTCGGGGAATAATAAAATGTTGATATCTTTGAAAAAGTTCATCGATCTTCATATATTTTCGCAAGTGGTATCTATTTATTACAATATTATCATCTTCTTTTTGTAATATTTGTACTATAAGCTATGTATATGATAAAATACTAATCATTGATCAATCAATTCGTAAAGATCGATTCAAAGCATTTCAAATCTCTACTGTTTCAACTTATGTATAATGTGTTTTTAGTTTGCTTTGTCGGTGAATTTTGTGATATATTTCATTATTGTCTTCGATAATAGAAATACTTCTATTTATTTTGGTATTAACATTGAAAATAATTATTAAAAACTTGATTTCTAACTTCCACAACAATAAAAACAATCATGAAATTAAATTTATTTCTATATACAATAACAATTATCTTAATGTTATATTCTAAATATTGAATATATTTATTAATATATGGGATAATGCACAAGTACCCCCTCTACCTATGCCCGAAATCTCAGAGACACACTTATACTATACTAAGGTCCTATTACCCCCCTGAACTTATTTTATTAATAATTTTCTACCCCTTTTCGGCCTACATGGCACTATCTTGTGGGCCCAACGCTGGTTGACTTTTTTTCTCAAGCTAGTGCCACTTAGGCCGAAAAGGGGTAGAAAATTACTTATAAAATAAGTTCGGGGGGGTGGGGTAATAGGACCTTTATATAGTATAAGTGCGTCTTTGGGATTTCGAGCATAGGCTGAGGGGGTACTTGTGCATTTTCCCTTAATATATTGATTTCTAGCTCCACAAAAATAACAACAATCATGAAAGCAATTTTATTCTATATACGATAACAATTGACATAATGTTATATTCTAAATTACATTAATAATTTTTTTTATACTACACTCATATCCTGTCGTAAAAGAAACTTTGAATCTTACCCCTCACAAAATAACCAATATACTTATTTTTTTTCAAGTTATTATTTATTACTTATTTTTTTTCTTCCTTTATATTTCTCAAACCCTATTCTATTGACATTTTTATTTTTTATTTTTTCTTTATTTTTTAACTACTCATTTTTCTTTAGTTTGTATTTTAATTTCCTTAGAATTTGAATATTATTTTTTTTAGTATCAAATTTTTCCTATCAAATAGTTTATCATATTTGATATAAGAAAATATTCTATATAAATTTTCCCTGTTAAATTGTCAAACATTGTTCATTCTTTTAGTCACGTAATTTTATATATCTTCAAATTAATTAAAAATATTGATACATCATTTTAAAGATTATTATAATAATCAAGATAGGAATTTAGTGATCATATTTTGTAAGAAATATTATTTTACGCAATAATTCTTTAAAGTAATTTTAGGAATAAAAATATTAACTATTCATACACATTTTATTTTAAATTAGTTTAAAATTTTCTTTCAAAAACATGTCAAAACAAGCTTAACATTTATTATTGTTTGTAAAAAGTTAATTAATAGAAACTCTTAATTTTAACACAATTATAAAAATATCTTTATGGGTCAATTTTAAAAGTAAAAACATGTATGGGTTCTTCTAGATTTTCATTTTGGTCATTAATTATACAATTATTATTCCACTCTTAAATAATATAAAAATTACTAACATGCCATTATTTAATAGATATTTTTGATTTAATAAAAATTTCACACACAAAAAAGAAAAAAGAAAAAAAATTCTATAGAAAATGTGGGTGCAAATTAAATATTGCATAATTAAGATACACATGTTTTGATGCATGTGGTTCATAAATGCTTTATGCTTAGGTGGTTTTGTATAAATATATTGTCATGCTATTAAAAAAGATAAGTTATTTTTCTTTTTTAAAATTAGAGTAAAAATAATTTAATTAAAGCATCATGATCATACATCTGCGATAAATTTTATGCCGCATAACAGGTGTCATGCCATTACATTTAAACATTTTACTCACATTTTTGTCATAACGTACGAGGGCTAACAGGAATGAGGTGGAGGAATAAATTGTGGAAACTCCCGTACAATAATAACAATAACATATCTAGCGAAATTCTATAATTAAAAATTTAGGAGAATAAAATGTATTCAGACAATGTCATTATATCATGGAGGATTTGATAACATATTGGTAATAAGAGTTTAAATCAAATGTATTGATACGGGGAATATATTTTTATTAACTTTTTCAAATCACCAAAGGATATTCAGGGTGAGCCTCATTAAATGAATGGAATTTGTAATCTTTAAAGATAAGTTATGTATAAACATGTAGCAGTGACTAGATAGTTGGTATGTATAAATTTATTATTTTTACACTGATAGCGTACATAATCTATTAAATTGATTTAAAATTAAACATATACTTTTTTTTCTTTTTTCTTTTTATAAAAAAGTATGTTGATTTGGAAGTATATCATTGAGACACATAAGTTTCTATCCATTTTAATTCGGAGAATCTATATGCTTGAGAATTGAATTTGAAATTTTTAAAAAAATTTTAAACATGTAATTTTTCGCCAAGAGAGTTTGAGTGAACAACTCCTTTAAATATGCTGCCCCTGCCCGGCAACACAATAAATTTATCAGTCCGAAAAAAATTAAAAATTACGGAGATTGGAGATGCGGGGAATCGAACCCCGTGCCTCTCGCATGCAAAGCGAGCGCTCTACCATTTGAGCTACATCCCCATTATCCTCAAACATCACATATATAAATTTTGTTCTGTTGTTTGCATTTTTATACTAACATTTAGGGTATGTTTGGTTTGAAAGGAAAAATGTCTTCCACTAAATGAGTTTTCTTAAAAAGTATTTTCCTCAAATGTAAGTGGAATGTTTACTTATTTTTAGTGTTTGATAAGTAAGAAAAATTATATATATATATATATATATATATATATATATATATATATATATATATATATATATATATATATATATATATATATATATAAAAGGCAAACACTTATAGGGGTGGGGTAGATGATAGGAGTGTGGGTGTGTTATAGGATGGGGAAACGATAAATACTACTATATGAGAAAAAATAAAATATGCATTATCAATTATATTACTTGTTTTGCTCAATCATATTAGGGAAGTTATTCTCCTCATTTTAAGGAAATTTATTTTCCCAGATAAAACATTTTCCAATAAAATTGTCCAACGAAATAGAGAAAAACAAAAATCTTCTTTATAAAGACAATCTTCTAGGAGTTTGTGAGAGGTAATATATCAGTCACTCAAGTATGGATAGTTCTCTTAGAAAGTTACTCAATCTGATTTTATAACTCAAAAATTGAGTGACTATGAATAATTCTCCTAAAAAATCACTCAATTTGAGTTCCGAAACTAAATCACTCAATTTGAGTTCCGAAACCACATCCATTCAACAAGATTATTTAAGAAATAAGAAGGTGCCCAAATAACATTTTATTAGCGCTCCCCACTTTATACGACCCACTAAAATTATATGAATCAAATATATAATCAAAACCCTTTTATTTTTAGAGAAATTTCACGTAACTCAAATTTGTATAGTCCATAAAAATGACTCAATTCCTTCTGTGTCAACCTGTGACCCTTCCTCGAAGTGATTTGTCTCACAAAAATAATTTGATCACTTTCTTTTAGGGGATTAAAAATAGGGGGCAGATCTATTAGAGCTCGAGCGGTGTTACGTGACACTGCTTCGTCAGGAAAAAATATCATATATATAATAAGTTACATGTCAAAAGAAAATTTAGAGGATATGCAGTATAAAGTGACAACACTCTACATAAAAGGATGTGTAACTTAGTTGGTTAGGCACTCCAATTACCTAGTTTACGATCGGTGACACCATTAAGAAAAAATCTTTGTATAGGCCACTGATTAAAAATACATATTTATTTATTTAAGATAAAGATACACGGAGGCATAGGATCCCTTTGTTGTAATCCCCTTATGGACTAAGAAATTCGTTATCGTTCCATTGATGAGAATAACTACAGTACTAGAATAATAGAGGTGTACCTTATGAATGACCATTGATGGTGTTGATCAAATTTACCCTTCATGTCTCATAATTTCTTGAATGATGATTAGGCAGGTTATCTATTTTTTAGAAAACTCGTTTGGCATGGTCCTATTATATTATTCACGAGAGGTCTAAGTCTTTACAAGATGTTTTTGGTGATTATTTTATAAGAGGTATTGAAAAGGCTAATGGGACGATTGTTTTCCAAAGTTGTTACATTGACACATTTGGGGATTATACAAATGTGGATTTTGTTCATCTCCATGGAAATTGCATCTATCTTTGAAAGTTTTTTTTTTTGGAAGAAAGAGACTACGTATGGTCCTACTATGTTCCAATATTGTTGGGAAAAAGAAAGGATAGGGTGTATCTGGACCTAGTGCTTTAACATGTTGAAGAGATTTGACCTAGTGCAAATTGATCATTTTTGGTTAGCAGTTATACACGGAAAGTCTGCTCCAGCAATAATTCTTGCACTCTCTTTGGCATGATAAAGGGCACAGACTGGTGGCAATATGCTATTCCAAATGATATTTGTTGGTATTGGAAAAAGATCTGATAAATTTGCTTAAACCTGGGGGCAAATACACGATAGCAAACGGTGTATACATGGAGAAGAGGCGAGTTAAAAGAGTGGACGTGGAGCTGGTGGATTTGGTGTAAGGGAATTCTTCCTAAGCACAACTTTATTTGTTGGTTAGCCTTTCATGGAAGATTACTTACCAAAGAGAGACTCTATATCATGGGGATCTTCCACGATGATAAATGCCAAGATGTACCAAGTCAACTATGTGGGGATGTACCAAAAACAGTGGAGCACATTTATTTTGACTGTCCGTTCTCAAAAGGATGTAGCAGAAGAAGAAAAATATCAATTCTGTGAAGGTGTGGATCTCTGCAGGTTGTACCAACTAAAATAATAAATGGAAATGATCCTACATTACCATCTTCATTCTCTTTGTAGTGCTTATATATAGTGAAAGACAGTTTACGGGGAATATGGAGACAACTGGATTACTTCAGTGGCTTGGAAAAGGAATGAGACAACTAGATACAGGGAAATATGGAGAAGGCTGGATCGATCCACAACAAGTAGAGGCTCCAGAGACCTGGTACTGGCAGCATTAGCGGGAGTGGTTTATCAGATATGGAAGACACGTAACAAGTAAGAGAAGACAAATGACTTAGATAATTTCCACTCACTGTACCTTAAAATATAAGTATCTATAACTATTAGATTAGTACCAAAGTTGTTGCCTTTGAGGTTAGAATTAGTAAAAGTATCAGATGCACAAGACATATTTTTTTTTTGTGAAAGCCAGCAGAGTCTCAGACAGTTAGGAAATGATTGTCTGGATATGGATTCAAAGAGTGAAACCTATACCAGCTTGTAAGCTGGATATTTGAAAAACATGTAACCATGTGAGACGGAAAGGAGGATTAAACAATAAATCATCTCTTATTTGCATAATGAGGTGGTAAAACTATAAAGATAACTGGACTATATTTTTCTTGCTGAAACTGATACATCAATTCCTAAAGCCGTTATAGTGCTTAACCACCTTGAGGTGCTTTGTAGAATTTTTAAGGAAGTGTAAACTTAAGAACCTAACAGCTTACCAGATTCATCATTATGTAGACAAGAAATATGAACCAAAACTAGACAATTTTGACTGAACTATAGTACTTTATAGAAACAAATTGGCATAGGTGCAAATGCACAATTATTAATAACATTACTAACAAAAAAGTCTATATTAGGTACACATGAATACAAAATTTGAAGACTTACAAAAGTTGCATCATGGAATAAGTTGTGCAAATGTGATCTGAGTTTAACCAGTCCTACTGAAAGAAGGATTCCGAAATTGAATAGAGCTTTGTAATTTATTAGGAAGCATACACAAAGTAGGAAAACCACGTGAATAAAGATTCAAGATGGAGATAAATCAAAGCCAAGTCGAAGAAGGAAACTACACAACAGAGGCGTGAAGTAGAACCCAAGTAGAACAAGGTTTTGAGAGAAGCTGGACTATAAATTGAGCAATATTATTGTCAGTGAAGATGCGCCCTTACACAAAAAGAAAAACAAAACTCAATCAAAGAAGTTGAGAGAGTTTTGTATCTTACTTTGGGAAGTGCTGCGAGTTTGAGAGAAAAGTTGTAAAATTATTGTCAAAGGGTTAATTACAATTGAAGCTTGAGTGTAGGTTACGTCTTGCGAGTTTGTGAAACTTGAAAGACGTTCGAAGACAACAATCTGGGGATTTTAGTCTTGGGTAGTTAGGAATTAGAGTTTATAATTCCGTAGATTACATATTTGTGTAATCGTTGTGTTGGTTAAAGTTGACATAAATAATACAAAGGTGCAAACCAATTGTTAGTTTACTATATTATTTTCTACAACTTGCAAACGGTAAATAACATATACTTAGTAAGCGTTCCTTTAAAGAATTAGGAGGTTATAATTCTAAAAAGTGGTATAAGAGCAGGTTATCTTAATTAAGAGTCTAATAACTCAAAATAAAAGATAACTATGAGTTTGGCACCTCCTCTCGGACACGGTCAAGGACAACACATCAAAATACCACCCTTATTCAACGGATAATACTATTCATGGTTGAAGGCTAGGATGGAAGACTTCATTCAAACTGAAGACTATGAGTTATGGGTAAGAGTTACTGATGGACTTTTGATGCCAACTATTAAGGACAGTTAAGTCAAGGATATTCCAAAGCAAAAAGCTCAATATGAAGATGTTGATTATAAGATGCTAGGGAAGAATGAAAAGCTAAATGTATTCTTGTGTCTAGTATAGGACATGACGAATTCAATCGAATCTATGCATGCACTTCGGCCAAACAAATTTGGAACATGCTGCAAAACGTACATGAAGGTACTACTCAGGTTCGAAATTTCAGGATTGCTAGACTAAGCATGGAGTATGAGTCCTTCAAGATGAAGAATGGAGAATCACTTCAGGACATGATTACCAGGTTCACCACTGTAATTAACGAACTAAATTCATTAGGAAAAATATACACTAAAGGGGAATGGTTAGACAAGATTATCCGAACTCTAACCAAGTCATGGGAAATCAAAGTAACAGCAATAAGGGAATCCAAAGATCTAACAAATATTAACTTAGATGAATTGGTAGGGAACTTAAAAACTTACGAGATGAATGTTTAAAGCACTAAAAGAAGTGAAGGAAGTAAAGAGAAAAATGTTGCACTTAAGGTGACTGATGAAAACGATTAATCAGATCTAGATGATGAAGATATAACCTTGATAAGTAGGAACTTCAAGAAATTCTTTAAGAAGGGTATGAATCTTGGAAAGAAATCTACCCCGACAAAGGAGAGAAACACAGAAAAGGGTCAAAGTGGTGTTACAAATGCGGTAAAACTAACCATGAAATCAAAGACTGCCCTATGTGGGAAGTAGAATAGAAAAGGAAAGGTCCGAGAAAGAGAAAAGGGAACTAGCAAATAAAAAAAAGGGAAGGAAAGGGAGAACAATCAAGCTCTGTTGTTGGCTGGAAAACAGGTTCAGATGACGCAGATGGAGAACAGGATATTGCCTTAATGACCATAGAAGACACTGAACACGAACCTGATTTAGAAAACGAAGAAAATAAGGTAAATCTTTCTGATCTAAAGGATAGATTAGATTCACTTTCTAAAAAGAAACTTTCCTCATTCAAGCTTACACTCATTGGAACTATACAAGGCTTAAATAGTGAAAAGGGTAAACGGTTAAATGCCATGACTAGTCTAAAATCGATTATATTGACCTTGAAAAATTAAACATTAATCTAAAATAAAAAATTAAACTTCAACTGGAAAAGGTGAAACAAGTTGAGACTTGTAACATGTCATTAAAAACTGAATACTTGAACCAAAATGTACTAAATAAAAAGAATGCTTCTGATCAACGCTTAGGTGCACATGAAGTCATGAAAATAAAAAGAGAATTACTAGCAGAAAAAACCAAAAACGAGTTTGATCAAGCAAACAAATGGACAAAATAGTCTATGATTGTAAAATAATTGGGAAACAACACTAGGAATATTAAAGATTGCATATGGTATGAAAAAGAAACGATAAAAGAATTCCCTACCTTCTGCTCGTTATTTGGAAAAACAGGCCATTCAAAGAATACATGTCATAAAAATAAAGTTAGTTCTAACAAAACAATGGAAGAGACTATAACCACAAGTTAAGGAACAAGTATGCTTCTGATAACAAAACCTTTTTCAAACTGGGCTAACAAGGATTTAATTTACCCTTTTTATAATAAGAAAGGACCCAAGTTAATCTGGGAACCTAAAACTAATCTTTGAACTATTTTTTTCAGGCAAAAGCTTAGGGAAGCAAGAAAAATTGGCATGTGGACAACACTTACTCAAGGCACATGACAAAAACACAATTTCTTTCACTTGAAGAAAAGAAAGGTGGCTTGGTAGCTTTTGGTGGGGGATAAAAAGGAGACAATTAAAGGCATAGGAACAATCAGGAGGACTGATGAATATTCAATTGAAAAGGTTTACCATGTTGAACGTCTGAAATACAATCTCCTCAACATCTCTCAACTTTGCGACAAAGGAAACAAGGTAAAATTTCATTCCACTTGTGTTGAAGTAATCAATCTAACAACAACAGATATTGTTGTTCTAACTGGACAATGGAACAAATATGTTTACGCTGTAGATACCTCTAAACTCTCTATATAAAAACTCATATGTTTAAGTGTAATGGAGAAGGACCCTCTTCTATGGCATAAACTCCTGAGTCATGCAAATCAAGTACAATTGAATAAGCTTATCTCTGGAGATCTAGTAATAGGACTTTCTAAGACTAAATTCAAAAGTGATAAGCTTTGTGAAACATGTACTCGAGGAAAACAAGTTAAAACCCCCTTCAAATATAAACAAGTAATCAATACAACCAAATCACTAGAACTAATTCATATGGATCTTTGCGGGCCTATGAGAGTTAAAAGTAGAGGAGGAAAAATATACACATTTGTGCTAGTCGATGATTACACTAGGTTCACTTGGAAAATATTTCTCACTTCCAAAGATGATAAATTGAGGCCTTTTGCTCTTTAATAAGGAAAGTTGAAAAGAAACTTGAGAATAAGTTGGTCGCAATCAAATCTGACCATGAAACAAAATTTTAAAACTCTCAGTTTATCCAATTCTGTTCCTCTCAAGGTATTGAACACAATTTTTCTGCACCTTGAACTCCCCAACAAAAGGGGGTAGTAGAAAGTAAGAATAGAACCCTATAAAAAATGGTAAGAACTATGATGCTCGCTAACAACATAAATAATCAATTCTGGGCTGAGCCGATGAACACTGCTTGCTACATTATTAACAGTTGTATGACTTGATCAATTATTAATAAAACCAACCATATCACACTTAAGATCCTTTGGGTGTAAGTGTTTTATTCATAATAATAGAAAAACCTTGTTAGGGAAATTTGATGCTAGAAGTGATGAAGGAACCTTCCTAGTATACTCTTCACATAGCAAAGCTTATAGGGTGTTGAATATAAGAACAATGTGTGTCGAAGAAAGTATACACATAGTTTTCGATAAAAGAAGTTCTATTACTTACCACGATTTGCAAGATGATGATGAACTATCTAGAACATCCATTGAATCTGCACAGGTTCAGGTTAATGAAACAGGTACATAAAATACTGAAGATGCCACTATTAATTCAATTAAAGATACGGGAGACCAAATTGAAATCTATAAAGCATAAGTTGGAAATAATGATAATGAGGAATACAATGAGTCATAAATAAAGGGATACAAGTATCAAATGTCTCATCCTTTGTACAACATACTTAATGATCTTACTTCCGGAATAACCACCAGATTAGAGCTGAAAAATGACTGCGACTTTAATGCATTCCTATCTATGGTGGAACCAAAGAAGATCAGTGAATCCCTCCAAGATGCAGACTGGATCATAGGTATGGAAGAGGAACTAAATTAGTTTGAAAGGAGTAAAGTTTGGAATCTGGTTCCTAAACCATTAAACATAATTATAATTGGTACAAAGTAGGTGTTTAGAAACAAGTTAGATGAACATGGTACAATTAAAAAAAAGAAGAAGCTAGGCTAGTATTCCAAGTGTACAATCAATAAGAAGGGATAGATTATATGAAATATTCACAATTGTGGCAAGGTTAGAGGCAATCAAATTACTCATAGCATTTGCATCTCACATGAATTCATCTTGTATCAGATGGATGTAAAAACTTCATTCCTCAATACGAAAGGAAGAAGTATTTGTCAAACAATCCCTGACTGTGAGAACAATGACTTTCTAGACTATGTCTACAAGCTTGATAAAACTCTTTTATGGGTTAAAACAAGCTCCAAGGGCATGGTATGAAAGAATGTCAAAGTTTCTACTAAGTCATGGTTATTCAAGAGGAAAAATTGACGATACACTCTTTCTTAGAAACAAAGGAAAGGATCTACTAATCGTATAGATATATATTGACGACATCATATTTGGATCCACAAACAAGGCACTTACTAAAGAATTTTCCATCCTCATGAGTAACGAATTTGAGATGAGCATGATAGGAGAACTAAATTACTCTCTAGGGCTTCAAACAAATCAAACACCTATAGGTACATTAATTCATTAGAAAAAGTACGTGAAGGAACTACTCAAAAGATTAAAAAAGAAGATGCTAAACAGATTGATACACCGATGGACACAACCACAAAATTAGACCTGGAAGGAACAGGTTCAACTGTGGATAAAAAAATGTATATAGGTATGATTGGGTCACTTTTGTATCCTACAGCCAGCAGGCCTGATATTGTGTTTAGTGTGGGATTATGTGCTCGCTTTCAAACCAATCCCAAAGAATCTTATCTTTAAGCAGTTAAAAGAATTTTTCAATACTTAAAAGGGACCACAAATTTAGGACTATGGTATCCAAAAGAAAGTAATTTTGAACTGGTTGGGTATGCTGACATTGATTATGCAGGGTACTTAGTTGATCGAAAAAACACAACTGGTATGTCTCACTTCCTAGGGTCTTGTTTAATTTCATGGGGATCAAAGAAACAAAATTGGTTGCACTATCTATTGCCGAGGTTGAATATGTAGTTATTGCCTCATGTTGTGCTCAATTGTTATGTATCAAACAACAACTCAATGACTTTGAACTACACATTGACTGTGTACCAATATTCCGTGACAATACAAGTATGATAAACATCGCAAAGAATCCTATCCAACATAAAAGGACGAAACATATAGACATTCGTCATCACTTTTTAAGGGATAATGTAGGAAAAAGGAAGATCTCCATACTATATTGTGACACTGAGAAACAAATCGCCGACATCTTCACTAAGGCTTTAGCAAGGGTAAATTTTGAAAGGAACAGGTTGGAGTTGGGACTAATGAAGGTTACATAAACACTTTACTGCATGAGGACAACAATACTGAATTCTCACTCTTACTTTAGTATTACCTATCATATTATTTTCATAAAAGAATTATGCACTATAACTATGTGTTTCTCATTCTTTTTAGATTAGAAAGGAGATGCTGATGTCAAAATTCCACGAACAAAATTTAGAAGTCAGGCTCAGGTATGCACATTCACTTTGTTTAATAAAATAAATATTAGAAGTCTAATTCGTAAACACATGTTCCTTCCACACGCACCTAATCTGTAATGATTAAATATACCGCCAAAAAGCCTGCCCTCTCCATCCTCATCAAATCACTCCTTTTTCAAAGAAAAACTCTTCATCATCCCATCTCTCCAAATACATATGTTCATCATCACCTCCAAAGGAAACCCACATACAAAACTCATCTTGAAAATCCTCTCCAAAAAATTACCATGAACTCAACTTCTCCACCATCATCACCAATAAACAACAACCAACTAGCCATGGTGATCTACCAGTATTCTCCTAAATGATTTCACAAACTCCAAATACTATATATCGATGAAACATGGGTCACCTATTGTGCATACCCAATTGCTGAAATTGCCTACACCCAGGGGGAAATTAGAGTTCTCAATGTTTTTGAAATCTCTAGTGAAAAAGAGGTATCACTTGGTGAGGATAAAACAAATCTTGGAACGGTGCTAGGGGAAAGGGGGAATTTGATGCCTCTTCTACGAGCCATGCTCAGGACGATGATGACACTCCCATTGCTAAACTAATACCCAATAGTCTAAGGTCACGACTTAAGAAAATGAGGGGTAAAACAGTCATTATTCCCAGGGATGAGTCACCAGAAGAAGTGCAACCTTCCGTCGCAGTGCCTGTGAGTGTTACTCTTTTTACCCAAAAATTTCTCGACAAAGGTCTTGAACTCATAGTGGCTAAAACCCCTCGCCGAGCAAAAGGTTATTCCTCGCTTCCCATTGATCCTATTATTCTTGATGAGTTATCCGATTTTGATAGAACTAGAAAGGGCAAACACAAAGAGGTTTTCTCCACACCCAAGAGACATGCTAGACTTAAGGTGAAAAGGGGAGATCTGAATATAGGAGTTTAGTAGATGAAAAGTCTGATGATGAGGAAGGTAGTAATCGATCAGGATCTTCTACACTGTTAGGATTACAAAAGACTAGTGAAAAAAGGGGAGTGATTGATTTAGGGGGAACTATTGAACGTATTTAGGATAGTCTGGATGCACACACATGTAGAATCTTAAACTTTGCTAAAAGAAGGATCATAAGGGGACGTGTAATCACTGGGTTTGGTGGTGAGGATATGAAGGAGTTACTGCTTATACTACAAGCACAGGGTTGGACAGATCCGTTCCTTCAATGGACTAGTAGGAAGAAAATGGGCTCGATAAGAAATAAGACAATTTTATATAAATGTGTCAGGGACACCTGCATCGATCTCTTGTGTTGTAAATGGAAAGGCTCTGGTTCTCACGGCTGATGTTATTTCTAGGATACTGAGGATACCTAACTTTGGTTTGTGTCACTATGTGAAAAGGGAGTGGCCACCATTAGATGGTTTACCAAGTGCTCTTGACATATCCAAAAAGTTTTCCAATGATCCTACTCTTGCGGCTCACTGTCGTATTGAAAAGGGTGCTATGCAGCCCTTACACAAGCTTCTTTTTTATATGGTTCATAAGTTCCTTCTTCCTAGGAGGGAGAAGATAATTGAATCTAGTTACTTAGACCTCCCAATCATGGAATTGTTACTCTCTAGACATCCTATTAACTTACGTCAGCTTATGTTGTGTTACATGCATCGTATAAGTATTGAAGATCAGAAGCTGCATGGTCTAGGTTATGGGTTTTGGTTAGGTGAATTATTTGAGGGTTTAGATATTCCAGTTCAAGAATGGCAAGAGCAGAATGTCAAGGATGTGATTGGTGATCTTAATCAGGCTGTTGTTCCTGCACTTAAAAGAGGTGCCAATGCCCCATTGCAAAGGTTGAGGTCACAACTAGCTAACAAGGAAAAGGAAATAGAGGCTTTGAGGGTGTCACATATTCTAACTATCGATGATATGGATCTATCTTATAAGGCTAAATTAAAGGGTGAGGTGCTTTAGACTAAGGCAGCTCTGGAGACTGCACACTTGACTAATTCAGATCATCTAAAGGGTATCTTTGAGATGCTGCAGACACATCATACCTCCATGGCTTGTCCTTCCTCCAAACAAGCCTAAAGTCCTTAACTCTTAGCTTTTGCGATGTGCTTCTAAGTTTGTTTTGTTCACCTTAAGTGATGAACTTGTCTAACTGATGACTTTGTTTTTGTTTTGTGGATATTTGCTTTCTCTTCTCTTTGCTTTCTGGTTCTAAAATGTGAACATTATTATAGCTAGCTATGTTTTTGTGCTTCTATGATAGTGTTTTTCTTTAGAGAGTGTTGGTTGTGTTTTTAGACCACGTTTTATGATGTCAAAAGGGGGAAGTAAAATTGCGAATTGCAAAATAAGATTTTGTTGAGAATACAAGATATTTGTCATCATAAAAAAGGGAGAATTTTTTAGGTACACATGAATACATATTTTGAAGACTGACAAAAGTAGTATCATGGAAGCGCAAACGTAATCTGAGTTTAAGCAGTCCTACTGAAAGAAGGATTCCAAAATTGAGTAGAAATTTGTAGTTTTAGGAAGCATACACAAAGTACGAAAACCACGTGAATAAAGATTCGAGAAGGAGATATATCAAAGCCAAGTCAAAAAAGGAAACTACACAAAAGAGGCGTGAAGCAGAATCCAAGTTGAACAAGGTTTTGAGAGAAGTTGGTCTATAAATAGAGCAATATTTTCATCAGAAAAATTGCACACTTACACAGAAAGAAAAAAAATACACGATCCAAGAAGTTTAGAGAGTTTTGTATCTTACTTTGGTGATTGCTGCGAGTTTGAGAGAAAAGTTGTAAAATTGTAGTTAAAGGGTTAATTACATTTGAGGCTTGAGTGTAAGTTATGTCTTATGAATTTGTGAAACTTGAAAGATGTTATCTTGGGTAGTTAGGAATTAGAATTTATAATTTCGTAGATTACATATTTGTGTATCGTTATGTTGTTTGAAGTTGAGATAAATAATACAAAGGTGCAAACCAATTGTTAGTTTACTAAAGTACTTTCTACAACTTGCAAACGGTAAAGAACAGATACTTAGTACGTGTTTCTTTACAAAATTAGGAGGTCATAATTCTAACAGTCTCCACTGTCTTTTTACAACAACAACAACAAACTCATTATTGTAACTAAATTATGTAAACATAGGGCTGATTGTGGGGATTAATACAAATGCTTTTCTTCACATAAAACATAAATGTACAACTAGTGCATTCAAAATCAAAACCAAACGAACATCAAATAAACTCAAGTAAAACAAAACAGAGAATATTCAACTAGCGTTTAGAACATGATTAGGTCACATCGAAGCCAAGAAACTTTATTTAGAATAGCATTTCACCATTTCGCATAAAACAACTCACATCCAAAATAATTGAGTTCATATGCTCTCCCGATTATATTTTGTCTCTTGGAATTCTACCATTCAACGCAATATTTACAAAGCAGAAAAAGACAAAGAATAGTGTTAAATGATAAAGATGAGTAGTATCATGATGTAGAGTAATTTCAGCATTACTAGATATCCTTGATGATTGTGGTACTCCTTCTTGACTGCTATTGTGGTCGGGATCCTATAAGTATTAAGGCATTAGTTAACAATCCTTTCATAGGATTAATATATCATTAAAAATTTCTAAGACTTGTAAGATACCTGTTCATTTGAAGTGCCATTGATATCTTGAAGAAGAGATTCATTAGGGGCATATTTTTGCATGAATTGTCTCATTTGGAGTAACTCTGATTGCAGCTTCTCATGATTTTGTTTCATCAGATTCATTTCTTCATTTTATTTTTCCTTTAACTCGGTTATTTCTTGTTCTAACCTTTGTATAACCTCATTAGATGAATCTTCTACAATAATATTTTCTACAGAAGATTTACTACCCCATGGAATTGAAGGAGTTGGACCAAGTCCTAAACCACAAACATACCCACTCTTCTCATTTTCCAACACTTGAGAATACACATCACCTTCCCAAGCAACATTGTGAGGAGGTTGGTATGTAGATCTTTCATTATTACTTATCCTTTAATTTATCATGTCTTGATCATATAATACACAACAAATTCAATTTGAAATTGGTTTATTCACTTGTAATGTTTATTTTTAATTGTTTCATGATTTAAAAAATAATGTTAAGAAGAAATCTTATGATTTCCTTGGAAGAATCATCATTTAGTGGTCTACCATCCACATGATTTTCATGAGTTAATAAGAAAATTTCTGCTCTTGTATGCTCTATTCCGTTTTCAGCCTAAGCAATAGAATTGATGTGAGATATGCGTGACAAAAAATCTTTAAAAATACATTTCACATATTTACCTGCTAAAGCATCAATGTAGCAGTACTTTTGGATCCGCCTATGTGAGGCATCTTTTGATTGGCTCTATTGTTTCTATTTGCTTGGATACACCTCTGTTTTTGAAATATTTAAATAATATCTTACAAATTATAAAATAAATGTACCAAAACTAAAATCAACACATAGTTAAAATAAGAAAGTAGGTGTGTTTTCAAGATTTGTTTATACCTTTGCTTTATCAGAAAGCCAATAAGAGACTACACCACTCATTCATCTTTCGATATGCGATTTGGTCCACTTTTCAGAAAGTCTTTTGTCTTATATTTTGACATGTACTCACCTTTAATTTCACATTTCTAGTCTTTCTATTTCTTTCCTAGTGACTTTAAGACAAACGCTTCTCCACGTTTTGGAAAAGAGAACTTCTTCTGCAAAATAAATGTCAATATATATAAGATAATATCATATATAAATTGAGTTTAATCACATAATATTAATACTAACTCATACCCTTACAAAATCCACCAATTTCTTCTTTTGCTTGTTGTAAAAATTTCTCCAATCATCTATATTTAGAGGTGTTAATTCTAAAGTTCTCGCAACAATTCCTTGAAAGCTAGCAAGCTTTCGGCTCTCTTTTTCAATATATTGGTTACGACTATTAAACAACACGTCATCTTTTCAGGAGGAAGTTTAACATCATTTAGTAAAGTAGGACCACAAGGCTTTCTTGTTCTAAGTTACCTAAAATGAAAAAAAAATATCTGAAAGCATCAAATGGAAAAACACATATGGTTAAACACCTTAAAGATGCTAGCTCTAGAACAATAAACTTAGGTCATTTAGCACTCTTCTAATACTAGCACTTAAAAAGCTAATGTTCCGTGGATATTAGCCTTCATTTAAGGGGATCAACCACAATGAGAAATGACAGAGTCCTTTATTTTCATATTAGTTCATGCTGTAAGTGATGAGTTTATTCTGATAAAATATAAGGTGAGTGGATTTGATACCGGTTTTCCCACTCTTTATGTAATCTATAGCTGTTTTTGTGATCATGAATACTCCCTCTAGTTGCGTGTGTGATCGTGAATACTCCCTATTTTCAAAACTGCTGTATCCAGAAAGCTTGGGATACTATTTCCATCATTTGGAGATGACGAAGTCACAATTACATCCGCCAACAAAAGGAAAAACAAACCAAGTAGAGATAAGCATAATTTCATATGATGATGCAACTATATTTTCCATTAGGTTGTTATTTTCTCGTTTGTTTTAATGTTTCTGCATGTTGTTATATATAAGTATTTAACTTCTACTTTAATCACAGGTCATGTGATATTTAGTGCTAGGCTATTCTTATTGTAATGGCTATTGTTCTAATCTAATGTTGTCATTATAGAAGCCACAAACTTTATCTCATATATTTCAGGTAAGAACAAAAAGATTTATCATTTATAGTATACTCTATGAAAGAATTCCATCTAAGCTATGTCACGAACACATTACAAGTTCAGTTCTTATAATCCGCGTTTTCCAAAGTAAAACACCCAGTGCATGATGAGAGACTGTATTTCGGACCCATAATGAGACATTAAGGTACTAATTTAGGAAACAAAAGACAAGATGTTAATAGTCTGCTTTCAATAAATAACTCCATTTACAAAGATAAAAGCAGACAGTTAAGCAACCAGGTGGGAAAGAAGTAAAAGACTACATTATAACACTTTTGCTGCTCGTTTTATAAAAGGTGAGCAGACACAAGTTGATCATAAGAAAATATAGCAACATTACAACATGGGAACTGGAATTTCAAACTCTTAAACAAATCAGCAACATATAACTTCCGTATCCAGAAACTTGGGAAACTATATCCATCATTTGGAGCCGACGAAGTCATTTATTCCATCGCAAAACTAAAGGAAAATCAAACCAAGTAGACATAGGCGTAAGTCCATATCATGATGTAACTATATTTTCCATTAGGTTGTTTTTTCTTCTTTGTTTTAATGTTTCTACGAGTCATGTTGTTATACATAAGTATTTAACTTGTGCTTTTTTCATAGGTCCTGTGATATTTCATGCTAGGCTATTCTTATTAAAATGACTATTGTTCTAATCTAATGTTGCCATTATAGAAGCCACAAACTTAATCTGATATAGTTCAGGTAATAATAAAAGGATATATCATTTATACTATACTCTATGAAAGAATTCCATCTCAGCTATATCACCAACACATTACAAGTACAATTCTTATAATCAGCTATGTCACCAACACATTAGATTCACCATCATGTGCTTGGTATACAGAGTTGTTCTGATTATCTATCAATTTCTCAAGAAAAGGTTGGGCTTCAGAGTTATCTTGATGATCACTCAGCTGCTCAATATAATTTTGCCAAGTTTCATCGTGTTGCTTAATAACTAATGTGTTGCTGCCTCTAATTTACATAGTTCCTTTTCTTAAGTGAAGCCACTATCTAGCAACATTAGGTTTAGATTAACTCAAACATATATCACATGTCACATGAAAAACAAGAGGAAGTTTCATCTCCTCAAACTATGAAAAACACATAAATAGTGATTTGTGCACACGAACAAAGCCTAGCGACAAAAATAATTCTAATTATAAGAGAAGTTGGTTAACATGCATCTTCTATAAAATGTTATGAATGGAAAGCAAGAAAGATATTATTTTGAAATTTTATATACAAATCCATAGAAGTTCTTCAATAAACTTGCAAAAATCTAATGTTGCCACTACCACCTAACTTGTTTAGAATCACTTTCATTCTCAATATCATTTCCTCCCTCAACATTAGCTTCACCATCATTCGTAGAAGCTTGAGAATATAAGTTGTCTTTAGATTTTTTTTATCAATGCCCACTAGTGTATAAATTATGTTGTCACACACATTTGTTTTGGAGTCCGGAATCAAAAGGGAAATAAATTTTTTCGAAATTTCCAAAAGAGCAACTCAATGAATTACGATACCAAAAGGTCAACATTTTCTAAAATAGGGTTTTCGGAATAAGGCTCAAAAATCTATGAGCCTAACAAGACTCAAAAATTCATGAGCCTTGTAAGGCGCAAATCCACGTCATTTTTTTTTAGAAAAAAATTGTATTTTTTTCCTTACATATTTATTTTGTGTTGTATTTATTCTAATATTTATAGTAAGCATGAACCATGCATATATGTTGGAGTTCGAAAACTTCAATTTTATATTTTTGAAGTGTTTTTTTGATTTTTTTTAAAAAAAGGACATGGACAAATGATTATTATTAAGTTGAATGGTAAACCAGCACAACCTACAAACTTCATAATATGTAAATAAATATTTATAATTTGATGAACAAAAATGACGACTAAATTTGTTAATGAACAATTGAAAGAATATTTGCTTGTCAAGTTTGAGCGCAAACTATAATATGTTGCAATCATTAGTAGATAAATGTGTCTAGTTATATGCTTTGTATGGGCTCCTTTTAAAATAATTAATGTAAATTATATATAAAGAAATTAAAGCGAGGAAAAGGGATCAAATTAACTAGTGAAAACAAGATTTCTTACAATTCTATTATTAGTTATTCGAAAGTTCCAAAGCTTTTAATTGGAAATCAAAGTTTTGATAATTTGTTGCTTGATAAGGTTCATTATTATGAGAGACGTAAATAATTTTTTGGAGTTTATATGTTAAAAGAATTTAGAAGCAAAAAAAGACAACTTTACATGTTAAATTTAAACAACAAAAATACATATGTAAGAAACAACAAAAATACAACAAAAACAAATAATATGTAAGGAAAAGATGTATTTTTTTTTTAAAATGACGTGAATTTGCGCCTTACAAGGCTCATGAGTTTTTGAGCTTTGTAAGGCTCTTGTGTTTTTGAGCCTTATTCCAAAAACCTTATTTTAGAAAAAGTTACCCTTTTGGTATCATTATATATTGAGTTGACCTTTTGGAAATTTCAATTTTTTTTTACCCTTTTGGTTTCGGACTCCATTTTTTTCTATATGCATCACATCGAGATTATGACGCACCAAGTTATACTCCCATAAGGAAGATAAAAAATGCTTCTCTTTTTCCATGTGTTATTCATCACCCCACTTACCCCTTCACTCGACTTATCAAGAGTAAACTTTATATCTTTTAGTTGATTCAACACTTGTGAATCAGATATTGTAACAGGTGGAGGTTGTGTTTCTTTAGTTCCATAAAATGATTTAGAAGCGTTTCGATATTTGTGGTCTGACTTCAAGAAAAGTCGATGACTCATGAAATAAAACTTCATACCATAGTTGAGTCCTCTATAATGAGTATCTATATTGCAAGAAGGACATGCAAACTGACGAGAAGTGCTCCATCAAAAAAGAGTACCATATGTTGGAAAATCATATATAGTCGATGAGAGCTGATCGCATCTGAAACATCTCCATAGTAGAGGTATCATATGTTTCTATCCCAACATCCAATAATTCATTTAACTCTTCTATTAAAGGCTGCAAAAATACATCAATATTATTTCTGGGAGCTTTTTGTCCAAGTATCAGTAAAGACAGAATGAAGAACTCTTACTTCATGCACATCCATGGTGGAAGATTATATGGCATTAAAATCATTGGCCATGTACTATGAATCGTTCGCATTGTGCCAAGTGGATTAAATCCATCAGAAGCTAATCCTAAAGCATAAAGGTCAATTTAAATAATAATTTTACTTTAATAGTTCAACCCATAAAATTTATAGACCCCAAACAATATCAAATTTTCAAATTTAGATTAATATTGATTTTTCTCATAACTTCATCGCCATGAATTTTCCTCTTTAAATAGCAAGACCAAAACACCTATATGTTCACACAATTGGAAAACAACAAACTCTTCCTTTTCTCGCCCAATTCATCATGGATAAAAAATAAACAAACTCCATCTTTCCAATGATTCTCTTTATTCTAGTGAATGAGCTATCTGCGGGAATAGTCTCCATTTACATGACATCATTTCCAGCTTCCAACACAAACCCATCATGTTGGATCGTAATGGGGCTCCAAGAACAATCACTAACTTTGAATATCTTTATAGAAAATCAAGAAATGGAGCTAGTGATTCAAAACTCATTTGTAATAGCACAAATAGTGTTGGAGGGGATAGTGATAGCCGTGGAAACGGACACACATGCAATGCACGTGTCCAGAATCAGTAATAATTCTTACAAATATTAAAGCCTAGTGGAGGCAAACCTAGACTCTACCCCAACCCCAGCTAATGATAACTTGGCCCCTAAATTATCCTGGGAGAAAAAGCCTCACATTCCCATCAATCTTAACTAATCAACCACCCGGTAATCTCACATCCCTTCTACAAAGCCGATTGAACTATCGTAAGGGATCATCTCCATCACATCAACTGCAAAATGACATTTCACATTTTAATAAACACAAATAAAATTAAAGAGTCTGATTTAATAAACGTTGTATTTTCCACGTATTCCTCAAGTAGAAAGGTCAATTTAAATATTAATTACTAATTTCATATTTCAACCCATAAAACTTATACACCCCAAACAATATCAAAATTTTAAAATTTAGAGTATCTACAATTCATATTACTTTCGCTCGTAACTTCATCGCCATACATTTACCATTTTTAATAGCCAAACCAAAACAGGTATATGTTCACACTAATGGCAAAAACAACAAACTCTTCTTCTTCTCACCCAATCCATCATGGATCAAAACCAAACAAACTCCGTCTTCCCATAATTCCCTTTATACTAATGAATGAGCTATCTATGAGAATAGTCCCCATTTACATGACGTCATTTCCATCTTTCAACACAAACGCATCATCTTGGGTCGTAATGGGGCTTCAAGAACAATCACTAACTTTGAATATCTTAATAGAAAATAAAAAAATGGTGCTAGTGATTCAAAACTCATATGTACTAGCACACTTAGCGTCAGAGGGGGATAGTGATAGCCGCGAAGACGGACACACGTGCAATGCACGTGTCAAAAACTACTAATACTTGTAAACTTGAAATCCCAAAACTACAAATACGTGACAAATATAACATATTAGTAGTTCTGGGCTTTTAAGTTTATAATAATTAGTAGTTTTGAAAACGTGCATTGCATGTGTGTTCGACTATCACTATCCCCTCTGACACTATTTGTGCTAGTACAGATAATTTTTGAATCACTAGCACAATTTCTTGATCTTCTATTAACATATTCAATGTTAGTTATCATTATTGAAGCCCCATTACGACCCAAGTTGATGCATTTGGGTTGAAAGTTAGAAATGATGTCATGTAAATGGGGACTATTCTCGCGGATAGCCTATTCACTAGTATAAAGGGAATCAGTGGGAAGATGGAGTTTGTTTAGTTTTGATCCATGATGGATTGGGCGAGAAGAGGAAGAGTTGGTAGTTTTTGCCAATAGTGTGAACATATACGTGTTTTAGTCTTGCTATTTAAAGAGGTAAGTTTATGGCGATGAAGTTACGGGAGAAAGTAATATTTAATTGTAGATACTCTAAATTTAAAAATTTTGATATTGTTTGTGGTCTATAGGTTTGATGGGTTGAAATATATTAGTAATTAATATTTAAATTGACCTTTCCGCTTTAGGAATATGTGGCAAATATAACGGCGAGAAAACAAGGGGAGGGAAGGGGAGGGTGGGGGGGAGAGGGGCAGGCGGGGGCGGGGAGGGGGGAAAGCAGGGACGAGCGAGAAGAAGGAGACGGGAGGGAGCAGGGGGGAGATGGTAAACCAGGGTGGAAAGAGGATTCGCTCCCGGGCGGCGAAGCGGAAGCGGACAGAAGGGGGAAGCGAGGGGCAGGGGCAGGGTGACTAGGGGGAACAGGGAGATAAGGGGAGAAAATAGCAGCGGGGCCAGTCCCAGGTGTAGCCGAGGGTCCGATCATGGGGTACAGGATTGGAATTGACATTTGGCACCCCGAATGCGTAGCAAGAAAGGGGCAAAGAGATGCAGAGGGCTATGGGGATCAGTTAGGCATGGGCGCGATGGAGCTACATGCCAGTGCCGCCATCGACCATGGTTGCTAATTTCTCCTTCTTCTAGTTTCTTCTCTCATCTTTCCATTTTCTTCCTTTTTCTCCTTTCTTTTTTCCTCCCCTCATTTTGCAAGTTAATTTCCCATTTCATTTGCTTCGTTCTACAGCTCCTTTTGCCAGTTATGTGATGGACGATGATCCTTAAGATGTTTAATCGGCATTGTAGAAGGGATATGAGATTACTGGGTGGTAGATTATTTAGGATTGATGGGAATGTAAGTCTTTTTCTCCCAGATAATGTAGGGGACAAATTATCATTAGTTGGGATTGGGAGAGTCTTTGTTTGCCTCAACTCGACTTTTAAATTTATATGAATCACTAGTTCTGGACACGTGCATTGCACATGTGTCCGTCTCCACAACCATCACTATTCCCTCCGACACTATTAGTGCTA
Source organism: Solanum sitiens (assembly GCA_016801875.1). Taxonomy (NCBI): domain Eukaryota; kingdom Viridiplantae; phylum Streptophyta; class Magnoliopsida; order Solanales; family Solanaceae; genus Solanum; species Solanum sitiens. The sequence continues at coordinate 131,956 of JABWTJ010000025.1, forward strand.
GTACAAATGATTTTTGAATCACTGGCTTTATTTCTTGATTTTCTATTAAGATATTCAAAGTTAGTGATCGTTCTTGGAGCCCCATTACAACCCAAGATTACGAGTTTGTGTTGAAAGTTGAAAATGATATCATGTAAATGGGGACTATTCCTACAGATAGTCCATTCATTACTATAAACAAAATAGGTGGGAAGATGGAGTTTGTTTGGTTTTGATCCATGATGGATTGGGCGAGAAGAGGAAGTTTGTTGTTTTTGTCAATAGTATGAGCATATAGGTATTTTAGTATTACTATTAAAGAGGTAAATTTATGGCGATGGAGTTACAAGAGAAAGTAATATTAATTGTACATATTTTAAATTTGGAATTTTTGATATTATTTGGGATCTATAAATTTTATAGGTTGAACTATTAAATTAATAATTAATGTTTAAATAACCTTTCTGCTTTAGGAATACATGGTAGATATAACGTCTACCAAATCAGGCTCTTTAATTTTATTTGTGTT